>ML813556.1:187446-215399 GCA_009831015.1 Picea engelmannii | reverse complement strand
GGGAGACAGTTCCTTGATAGGGCCGAAACAGGAAAACAAGGCTCTAGTTAAACCCAAGAATCATGAAGGCAACCATCCATCCATGATATAAACAAAACACTTCAACCAAAACGCAGTGGTAACAAAGAATTATCACCCAAGAAGACTAACCATTTCGATGAACTTAAAAATATTACGGTAGAACCATCCATTTTCCATTCAAAACCAAAATTCCACACATTTGCAACACTCACGACAAACACACACCCACACAATTGATCCAAAATCATTTCATAACCAGAGTGAAGCCAACAATGGCCAAAAGAGACATACCTGTTAATCGAAATCCTTAAGACGAGAGGTGGTCGAGTGGTTTCACCCTGCTAAAAATCCAGAGCGTGAACACAACAACAAGATCAAACAATAGTCCGACTAGGGTGGTGGCCAACGGGAAGGGTAAAGGTGATGTGCAGTAAATGCACGTCGCCTCCACCCACACCTCATTTACTCAACAGTACATGCCAACGAGCCCCCCATTAACACCATTAATCAACCCATGCATCGAGAATATCAACACATTTAAACCATAACATAATCCCAGTTCCATATAACAATTCAGCCATCCTCATTATTACTTTGCCAAATGCACCACCCATATTCATATTCCCAATATAACTCAAATAAATCGCTTGACCACTATACAATCTAAGAGATCATGTATAGAATCATCACCAATAGCATGATCAACATCAACCTGAACCATAGCATAATCACCATACATATAGACTATATAAAATTGCAAAGCCATTACTTCCATGAGCCGCCGACGTTCATAACATATATATATAAGTTACTGATTCCATTAACCAATGCATAACCATTGCATTATCACCTTGCCAAATGTGCCATGTAATTTAACACAATTTCATAGTCATTTCCTTGTTAGCTAGGGTTTAACAATAATCAACAAATATTTTATGAGTGTAGTATTGCAGAACCAAGTCCCTTTGCACTCATTGTAATAGTTTGTCTTCTTCAAAACTGCCCTTCATGTAATTTTACTAACATGTTTGTTATGCAGGTGCAATAGGAACAATCACCATTAATGAATAACATTTTGTAGTCACGTGAAGGGACAACATCACAAAAGCTCAACTCATATCAATAACAACGACATCAACATCAACCATGTAAACCTCTGCAGCACATCATCATAACATAAAAAATGAACAGATTTTCTCTCCAAAAGTTCAAGGGGGTCCCACCTACTAGCATTATTTAGTCTTATATAATAATAGGCTTTAGAAACACTTTGCGGGCGAAATTACGTTGACGTTTTAAATCGTCAACAACGTTGTTGCTGTAAAGAACATATATCAAACATGGAAATATTTGATTTCATTTTATTCATGTTTTCTATCACATTGTAGTCAAGGGCACGTGTGTTGGAGTCGTTTATTGTTTGATTAAATTTTGGCTCACATGTTTTGTCGTTGTTTGGTACCATGTTAAGCATGGTGTTATTCCCAGTTGAGGCAGACGTACTGGGTTTATCTATGTTAGTTGGGGCAACTTTGCTTGTTTTTCTATTGATTTTCCCTTGAGTTGTGCCATTTGGTTTTGGAGGAGCAAGGGTAGGGGTGATTTCCCCGAGAGGAATCTTCTTCTCTTTGGGGGAAGGAGTGTTAGGAACTAGACCTTTGTTGTGTAAATTGTGATTTCTTTGTGCAACGACCTTGATAACTTGTGCATCTTTGACAAAAACGTCTTCAATATGTTCATCATCTGATTCTGGACACCAGTCCCAAAAAGACATGGCAGATTCTGGGGGAATCTCTTCAGTAGTGTCAGTGGGAGCTTGTGCGGGGATTTCATCGTTTAGGCTCTATTGATCTAACAAATGATTTATCACTAAGGTCATGGAGTTGACCCACTGAGGGCAAGTTCATTCTGGGTGGTTCTGTTGGTGATAAGGGCAAAAAATATCATTGTTGAAACTATCTAGGTTAAATGCCATATGAGGTGGTTCGGGTGGATTTGGCAGACTATCTTGTCTCTTAAAGAATAGCCGAAATGTTTGACGTTTGGACGATCCTTCACCAACATTATTTTTAAGATCTGCCACTTTGTTAGACAATTTCTTTACTAATTTAACCACATTATCGATATTCTTTGGTTCCTTTTCAGGTGGTTTAGTTAATAACAAAGGTTTTTTCCCAACCGTTTTGGTTTCCTTGTTATGCGAATGATGTTTATAGGAAGAGAGTTATCTTTCTATTGTTTTAGCTTCAACAAAGTTAAGTGCCAAAGTGTTCGTGTTATCCATTTTGACAAACATCCATATGGAAGGAGTTAACACTATCGTATAATATTCAATTTCCAAGGATTGATCAGGAGCTACGTCATGGGGAAATTTGATTAGGACATTGAGAAACCTTTGGTTAAAATATTTTACCTTCTCTTTATTGTCCATCTTGATGGCTCCTAACTCTTTGTGTAGAGATGGAGTCATTTTCCTCTCCCCAAATTTTTTGATAAACAACCTTTCAAAATCATCCCACTCAGTTATAGAACTGGATGGTAGGCTAAAATACAAAGTAGATGCTTTTCCTGAAAAAGTACAAGGGAAAAACCTACAAACCACGTCTTCATGTTGGACATTTAGTAGGTGAGTGGCTAGGAAAAAGTTATTTAAATGGTCTTCTCATGAACCAGAGTTATCTCGACCGAATTTTGGAAGGACTTTATCATATTTTCTTGGCATTTCATGTAACGGTCCTGCCAAATTCAGAGCACCTTGGGCCCTCAAATGAGGTATAACTTCTCTAATGTTCTTTCCCCCTCCATTATTATTTCTAAAGTTATTTTTGGGTGTTCACCTTCGACTTCTTCCTCGGGTTTGACAAGGAAACGTTCAGCTCGACTCAAGGGTCCCATAACTTCTTGTAGGGAAGTTTCAATGAGGTTGTCTATGGAGTCTACGTAAAAATTAGGATCTGTCTTAGGCCTTTCTACACAGATTTATTTCCTCCTAGGAAGCTCGGAGGTTGTTGCTAACTTACCAAGCAGCTTTGTGTAAGCATGTGTAATCCTATGGGTTTTAGAGAGATCTTCTTGCGGTATGCGAAACCAAGTCTCAGAGCATGCTTTCGAGCTTCCAGAGGAACTTCTAAAATTAGGCCTTGAATATTCGTGGGTAACTTCTTGTTCATATTTGATTTGAGGAAACAAAGAAGGATTGGGATTATTTCCTGAAGACGGATTTCTGTTGTGTAAATCGTTTATATAAGCCATAAAATATGGCCCTCCTTCTAGTGCCCATTCTCTTGATGGGTCCAAATTCGCCTGACAACAATAAGGGGTACTCCCTGGTCCACGATCCCAACTAGAATATGCATCGATTGGATTAGGAGTCTCGTCCAGAATTTGGCATGGCTACCATTGATACTGTTTTGGGGGTTTTGGCCAGTTATGGACTGATTTACTAATGGGAAAGGATGATGAGTGGATATGCAATGAAAATATGTAGATGAACACTATGTATGAAATGAAAATAAATCTATTACTAATCTACTCTAACCTATCCTAGTTAGGAGCACACTAAAGCAATCGATGAGTTGAAAAATGAAACCGAATCCTGCATAAAATCCTAAATAGATAGTTGGAATAGAAGAGCGGAATCAGAAGCAAGCTTGTACAAATAAACATAACCAGATTAGTCCAAATTATAAAATTGCACACATTAACAACTCATAAATCTCAAGGCACGAAGATATTCGAAGAAACACTTAAAACTGTAGAATATCATAAATTGCATAAGAGTTAATCCATAAACAAACTATCATTCTTACTATCCATATGAACAACATTCATCTTCACTTGAAATAATTCACCGCTTAGATTGTGTCACACAAAATAATTCCTTCTCCAAAAGTTGCCCCTGAGGGATTCTCCTTATTAGCAGTTTCAACAATAATACATGAAAACTCCAAAGAAAAAATATTCAATTTTAGTTGACATTGTGTTCCCAAAATAGTTCAGAAATGAACAATGTTTGAAGAGTCAAAATCCCCTTCCAAAAGGGTCTCCACTCTACTTTATACAATTTTTTAAGTAAATCCTAAGTGACTCTTCACCTTCTTCTTGAAGAAGCAGTTACAAAAATGGTTCAACTTCCTATTCCTAATGACAAGTGTATAATAAGGACAAAATTGAAGTTGGTTGAGAAAAAGACAAAATACAAAACATGTGTTGTCATCATTAAACCACTATTTTGTCTTTATTCACAAGTTTTGTCTCTGATGTATGCCATACAGATTTCTAGTTGGTCGAACATGGATATGATTCTTCTGTAAACTAGTTGCTCCAAAGCTGCATTGTTCATGGCCATAATATCTTCCAAGGTGCTCATTTCTTTTCCTAGTGTGGTCATGAAAGCTTGTATCACGGTATGGAGTTTTACCGGTTGTAGCAAGGGCTAATCTATGAGGTCAATGGTGATGGTAGTGGTTGCTTCAACTGCTACTCTCCTTTGATTTGTGATGTCATGCACCCTGTCCACCAACTCCTCTTTCACAAGATTTTTCTGAGCTCGTCTAGCTTTGGTAGTTTGCTGCTATTGATCAATTCTTGTGCAACTTTGTGTATCCTTGAGCATATTTCCAGTGATTTATTAACCTCCCTATCGAATTTATACCCCACATGTTGACAATGGTCAAGCACATACAGGTCTGTTTTTATGTCTTCTTTTGATGGTCTCTATAATTCTGGAGGTGCATCGAGATTTTCAACAATCCATCTGTCGATGTCGTCAATGCCTTATGGGATATTTTGTATTGTGTCAAATTTGTATGCATTTGGTTATTCCGCTCAATGATTATCGTAGTTGCATCTTGAAAGAGGTGCAGGTGAGCATACATGTCTATGATGGCTTCCTCTAGCTCACTTCTGACCTTTTCATCACTAACCATGAACCTTTGAAGGCTTCTTTCATCAATCTTGACTTGCTGAAGCTTTTCTTCTAGCTCCTTGATCTTTGCTTCTTTCTCTTCATTATGTTGGCACAGTCTCAGAATGTTGTCTACATTGGCATTCATAAATGTGAAGCCGACTGTAGTTGTAGCTATGGGATTTTCCCTTACATATCTCATCACATGATCATGCGTGACAACTGAGATAGGAATTCCTTCTGTTACCAACACTTTCTTCACATGTTTTGCACAATTTTTCCTATCTTGTTTTCATAGGTGGAGCTCCTTAAGTCAAGTACCTCGCTTGGTTGGAATGGCTCCCAGATCCCAAGCCTTAAATTGTTTCCTGATATATTTGTTTTTTTTCCTGTAGTTGATACTTTTGGGATATCTTTTTCCATTGGGTGTTGTCACCCTCTCTGTCTTCTACGTCCTTTCGTTGTCTCTCTTCCTTAACAACTTTGTCGACTGCCTCTTTACCTGTCTTTTCTACTTGTTTTGTTGCTACTTTTGTCATTGCTTCCATTTATGCTTGCTCTTTTTGTTTGACCTCTCACTCTATTGAATCCTTTTCCTCTGCCTCGGCCTTGGATTTGTATTTTTCTGCATCAATCTTCCATTTCTTCTTCCCAGTGCCATTTTTCTTTTTCATGACTTTCTCCTCATCTCTCCTCTTTTTATCATCATGTACCTCTTCCACCTCTTCTATTTAAACTGATTTTATCAAGGTAGATGTATGAGGATATTGTTCAGCTTCCTTTCCCTTACCCTTGGCCTCTTCCCTAGCATTTTCCTCATCTGTAATCCTCCCTCTTGGCTGGCCACACATGTTGAAAATGACTTCATGATACGTCCGAGTGTTCTGGTGCACTTCTTCATCTTCCCAAAGATCTGTGGTATATTCACAAGGCATACCAATCATGTTGAAATGCTCTCTCACAATATTCTTGGGCTCATGTATCATGTATTGCTCTTCCCCAAAGTTATAGGAAAACATGGTATTTACCTCTGCTTGGACCTGCTTAGTATTTTCAAAGAAGTAATTTCCAACATACAAGGACAGTGGATGCCAAATTTCTTTCTTCAATCGGTATAACATTCCTCCAACTCCATGTATGATAGTCTAGTATGCCACTTCTTGGAGTATGATTTTGTCGGGCACAAACCGGGGAAGTAGATGGGATGGTTTCATTTCCCCATATACCCTTATATAAGTGTTGTGCTCCATGAGATACCAGTCCCCAATTCTCCTTATGACCTCTATGTCTTTGTCAGTCATGCATGGGGGAGTGGTGCTAAAAATGAACTCGTATAGTGGGGCCATAAAGTGCTCACATATTCTTTGGTATTCCATGCAGTACTTGTACTCCCATAGCACTTTACAGTACACATGAATTGTTGGGTCAAATGGCTACCAACTCCACCCCATCCTAGTGTATTTGTGAGTTGTGCACATGATGTCCAACAAGTATGATGACATATGGAAGATTGGAAACGTTCTAAGTTGGGATCCCTTTACCGTGGAGATAGCCACTGTGATATTCTCAGACAAGACGTCTTCCCAATTGAACGATGCTCCCTCATCTTCACAATAGTATATCAAAGGCATGTAAGATAGGGAGAATTGTGATGCGTCAGGTTCCCCATATAATCTGCACAACATGGCTACTAAGTATTGGTAGGGTCTTCTGAAGGAGCTTGTGGGATATCTTTAGGTCTGTACTTGAATTGCTAGTCTTACATGTACCATTTGGGGAATAGGTCCTTTGGCGTGTACTCGAACTCACTAAGGATCTTGTTATCTATCCTCTTGCTTCCTTTCTCAATACGATAACACTTTCCAAATACTCTTGTTTGTATGATGCTATGGGGTCTTTCCTTGCATTGTAGACATATTTGTTGTTTACATCTATGTTCTTTAGGATCCATGTGATGGCATTCACACAGAGGAATACTACTAGGTGTGTTTCTACTTTGAAGATGTTTGATTTCCTGATATTCTTGAATAATTGTTCATCTAGATTTTCAGCTTCGGTGGAGAAATTGTATTTTTTGAAAATATGGTAAATTTCTCTCCATTTCAATGTTTCTCAGTACTTTTCCAGTAGTCCTAATGTATCATCATATGTGTCTTCGATGATTTCTAGCTCACCTTCTGCTTGCTGGCCACTATCGAAGGCCTTGGATCTACATGCCTTTCTTGTTGTTTTCTTTCGAGGTGACATACTTGAACCTGCAATGAAAGATGAGTTTAGCACATATATTAGAATATAACATACAATTGAATGTGACTAAAGAATTTGAATTACCAGAAGAATAATTAGTGTCATCACTGGGCATGGAGTCATCATATGAGGATATTAAGATGATGGCATACATGCTTGAGAAACCTGGTGGAAATTTAAGGAGGAACTGGTGAAAAGTGTGCTTAAAAGGAAAAAAAATGGAGGTTGAAGGATTAACTCCTATGATGCAAATCAGAGAAGTTCGTGATAAGGTTTATGAGTCACATGAGAAGTTGTTTGAATTATTTCTAATCGACAGAGTTAAGAACAACTCCTCTGATGCAAATTGAAGGATTTAACTCTAACTTCTATGATAACACATCAGATGAGTTGTGTCTTGAGTTCCAGAAGCAAAAAGATAATCGACATAGTTACTTTGAACTCTTATGATCATATCGGAGGAGTTAACAGGAACTGCTTCAACATAATCGAAGGAGTTACTATCAAGTGGTCCAAGCAAGGGATGAATTGTCGAGGAAGTTTCTTAGAACTCCTTCGATCATATCAAAGGAGTTGTTAACTCCTCCAATATGATCGAAGGAGTTTCCATAAACATTTCCAATGAAAGCTTGTGGAAATGGCAGGGGTTTGGTATGGACTTAGGGATCTGACCGAGAGTGGAAAATGACCTTTGTGCCTTGTGCTTGGCAAAGATGCTAGGGTTGGGGCTTCATCAAAATGCTCGTCATTTTTAGGGCCAACTAAAGGGGGAACTCAAATATTTAAAGGTCCTGTATGGAAAGTAGGGTCGTGAAAGTTTCGTAAGGGTGTATGCAAGAAATTTAATAGTGTTTGGTAACCACTATTTGTGGAGTGGAATAAGGATAGGGCAGTGGGAGAAACAATGGATCGACGTGGAAAAGGGAAAATAACAACGAAGTATGAACAAATGAAGAAAAACTCTAACCATGTCAAGGAAAAAGAAGAATTCCCAAACATACATGTTAACCTAACTCCATGTGGAGGGTAATGATAGGCTATGAGTTTGACCGTGATGACTTGGAGTGCTCTTGGTCCGAAAGAGACTCTTCTCACATCGACTAAGAAGGATAATGAAAAGCGTGGATTGTTCATGTACATATAGATCTGCGAATTCTTTTGTATTAAATGTGGGGTTGGTGGGGCAATTAAGGTAGGAGGGCTTGAGAGCAAGTTCTCCGATGAACATCAGATAACTTAGTGGGAAGTCCTCCAATGTTCATCCGAGAAATTTCCTCAAAGTCCTCCAAATGCATCGACAGACTTGGAAGAAACTCTCACGATGGGAATCAGAGGAGTTAATGTCAACTTGTGCAATAGGGAAATTTATCAAAGGTCAATATGGGAACTCCTTCGATGTACATCGGAGGAGTTAAAACTAACTTGGCTAATTTTACATCAGAGGAGTTAAAACTAACTTGGCTAATTTTCCCATACTTGTTCAAAAATTGATTTTTTTGAGTTCTTTATTTTTCTAGTTTCTTATTAAGTTAAGTAGAACTTCCCAAAAAAGGATTTAAGTAAAGAGAACAGCCAACAGAGAGCTCTCTCGAATCATAAAAAAGAAGGGGCTCCATTTTCTCGAAAGGGGAATTGCAAATGGAATGAAGGAAAAGTGAGGGTTGTAGTGCCTGTCACAACAGGTTGTCAACACTTCCACTAGTAAGTCCCATTTCTAAATTTGTTCTAGATATTTTCCACCATCCCTATTGGGTGTTGCATATAGGGGTAGCAACCTCAAGTGATACATTAAATGTAGATAATTTCATATATAGGATTTGAAAAATACACTTATAGGTTCTATAAAAAATGAATTTGTCTTGGGAAAACTACAAGGCCATGCATTATTAACATAGTTTTTGGTTGCACATTAATAAGGAAAGTTTACAAGGACTAGGGAATAACAATAAAGCCTTGAGACATGGACCTTTCAAAAGATTGGAAAATGCATGAAAAAATGTTTATAGACTTAGTTTTCCACCTTATATGCACTTTTTTGTAGTAGTAAATGTAGAGAATCTAAAAGTCTACAATCCTTCCATGCTCTATGAGGATGAAGAGGGGAAAGTCTTACCTTGCATAGGAGATATGGCACTAAATGCACAAGAAAAAATTACCAGAGGACATAACTCTACAATAGAACATCATAATTCCCACAAGGGTCAACAAGAACTTTGGTGGGTGGGATAGAAGGGTCATCTACCGATGAAGGCCAAATGGTACTCCAAATAGAAAACTAAGAAATTGTTCCTACATCTCCTTCAAACTAAATCTTTTGGAGACCCAAAGTCTCCCAAAACGGGGAGGGATAATCCAAAATGGATCTACATAGTTACATATGAATGTATTGATGCTCTAGAATTGGGAATATTGAATTTGGGACATATGGGGGTCAATTTGGGTTAGATCCTAAAAACTACATTGAGGATTAGTACAACAAATCCTCTATTTAGGGTCAAAGAAGTGGAATTTTGGGGTTTCTAACATCAAGGACCTTGGTTTTGGGTGTGTTTATTGCATTCTGCATGTCAACAACTTTCCAGTGGTGGTTTGTTTTCTTTAAAAGGAGGCCTTATGTGAAAGTTATACCCCTAGTAAGGTGACAATCCAATTAATTTCTTGTAGATCCAAGTGACAACCACATTAGCTCACCATAATTCATAGACATGGAGTTAGTAACATATCGAATCCACTAGAGACTTACAAAAACATCATTGATATTTTTGGAGGGTTTCAAAACCGTAAACCTAACCCTAAATTGTTCTATCAAAAACCTAGTTGGAGGAGGGAAACAAGGAAACAAGTTCACTTTCATTGGTTGTCATTATTGTTCCACAGTATGAGTAGTGAGTGTGGAGGAGATACGAATAGATTAGACATAGAGAATCATATCATAGAGGAATATCAACAACCATATTGTTTTGTATATCCACAACAAGATTGCACAACTTTGTAATCTATATTGTAGTCGATGTAATATAAGAAGACCAAAGGCACAATCCTTCATTTCTTGTTGATTTTCCTATATCAGGTTTCTTGGATAAATTTGTGTTCCAATGTGTGTGTCTTTGATATTATAGTTTTATTACATCACAATAGTTAAGGAATCTATTTGGTGTATTTTAGTTTCTATTTAGATAATTAAAAATGCAAAAAGAAAAGTTGTGCAGTTGAGTATGATATCATTGTAATCCTTGTAATTGTAGATCTGATTTGGTGACATGAACATTTGAATATTGAAGGCAATTTATAGATCAACCACCCTCACTAGTGGGGCACTCAAATCTATTTTTTCCTCAATTACTCAAATGGATCTCCTAGTTGTAAATCGGTTTGGCCTCTAATAATAACACACAAATTTCATATGCAAACAAAGTAGAAAATTACATTGCATACACATAAATCATAAGGGACCTAACTTGAATTTACAACCAAGCTTCATAACAAAATTTCCATCCATTCAAAGCATTCCACTACACATAATTCAAATATGAGATAAAATTCAAGGAAAATGAATGACAAAAATACAACATAGATGAACCACACAAAATAGAAATAAATACTTATCATTTATCAAACTTTTGTTCACCAAACTAATCGTAGATGAGCATTTCACTTCCTAGTGATTGACATCTACTGTAGATGACACCCCCGAGTAGGGCTATGAGATCATAAGGGAAAAGTAAATCTATTTGGCAATATTTCTACCTCTTTCCAACCAAAAATACTCTGAGGCCAATTATTTCATTACAGGGTACTTCAAGCACCTCTCCAATGCTCAATAATCCACAAACCTTTTCCTCTAAAGCAACCACAAAAACATATTGGACATTTCCCTTCTCTTTGGAAAATCCATCAATGATCCCCAAGTACTCTAGTGAAGTTAGGATGTATCTCACTATTGATTGCCCTATAATAAAATTAGGTATGGTGGTATTCAATTCATATTATATTCAGACATTAGAAAATCCATGTGAGTAATAGGTTTCTATGTGTCTCCCATCTATTTACTCATTTTATAGCCATGTGATCTTCCCAATATTAATAAACCTTCATAATTTATCAACCACCAAACCATTTAGTTTGCCATAGGGCATACCAACTCTCAATCCACAAAATCATGGTGCATGTTATAGCCATGAAAAGGGGTTATAGTCATGTTATAATATGACTTTCTTATAGGATAGAAGGGAGAAGAAGAAGCATCACCATACAAAAATACAGATTATATATTTCTCCTTTTGCATGAGGTACATGTATCCTTCCATGAAGGTAATGGATTTTACTTCAAACACACTTGTGGTCAAAGTTTGGTAAGCTTCCCTCCTTACACAAATGGAAGAAAGGCATTGCATAATAAATAACACACCCTCAAAAAGTGGTTGGTTCTCTAAGGGACATGTGGTAGGAAATCTTGTACCTAATATGGACCTCCATTTTTCTTCTGCTCTCATGGACGATACCCTTGTGCTCCTTAGTGATCATTTGGTGGTTATTATATTATATATAATGTTTATTTTTTTCATAACCTTTAAACATAAACTAAAGTGCATCATGATAATAAATCATGGTGGTACCTTAGGAACACAAACATAACACCATAACCAAGCTACCCACATCTCAAACCCATGACCATTCGTTAGTCAAGTTTTTATATTGGAATATTTACAAGTCATATTAACATATTTACATTATGAGGTCTTCACAATAGAATCCACCTAGCTTGACACTTGTCAAAATAATCACATGATAACCATATTTACATAATTTGAACCCAAGGATCAAAGATGGGGTATTACATCTAGGAGTAGATATTTAGATTGAATCATTTCCTATGCTTATCCAAGTGACTACCTACTGATTTATTTATCAAGATCCATATACTACTTTGGTTGCTACAGAAGAATTGGACAAGAACCACCAAATCGTAAAAACCTAACTAAATATCATACCCCCTTGGCCCTTTTCCCCTTCCTTTTCTTGATTCTAGACCAACCTACAAGTTTCGATATTCTTGGAACCCCAAATGTCACCAATTTCTTTGTGCAATCTACTAAAGTTTGTAAGGATTTTTTTTTGTTTCTAATTTTGAACTATTTGACTCATGTCTCCACTTTTCTTCCTTTCTAAAGGAGCTACATGAACATTTGCCAAAAATACATGCTTAGTTTTTATTGAAGGTGACATTAGGCTTCTTAAATGGTCAACCATCCATGAGGAGCCTTTCCACCATGTGGATGTACTAATTTCTACTTAGAATACCATGTGAACATATCCCTTAAGTAAGAAATCGCCACATGCCCATGCTCAAAACATTGTCTACAATATAAAACTATATTTTCATAATCTATTAATTGTACCTTGAGTTTTTTTTTTTTGAGAAAAAAACATAGCTTTTGTTCCAAGAGAGAGAAGTTACAATCCAAATTTGCACAATGCATATTGTTTATATAATCAAAATGTGTACAAGTACCTTTTCTACTTGAACCAAAATGGACCAAAAACTAGGGACAACATAGTCTTCTTTAGTACAGAAATTCAAAACTCCATTAAGACAAATATTCATCAAATCATTATATATATGCTTAGGCTAATAACAACCAGAAATAACACATTTTAGAAAAAAGTTCCTTCTCTCTTGGAGATCGAGGCTCCATTAAAAAATTCCTCCATAATCATATAATTGTCATTAAGTGATGAAGCTTCTTTAGATATAGAATCTGTTGGAGTGTTGAGCTCTCGATAGATATGAAAAAAACTATTTTGACTAAGTAAGCCCAAAAGGGATTTCAATTGCTAACCAATTTGCAAAAGATCCGAATTTTCAATATGAATAGTGCCTAACATTCAATCTATACACCATTTGGAGTTGCCGTAAACCTGTAATTATGCCACATTCCTCTCAGTTGCACATTTGAGTAGCGAAAAGAACACGTTAAACTTCCCTAAGTTGTTGGATCCAAGCCCCATATTGGCCTTACCCTAAATATAGTTCCCTTAAGAGAATGAAGAAATAATCCAATTCTACAAACTCTACTAAGGCCCTCACACACATCATCAAAGAACCTCAGGCCAGTTGCTTATTAATATCAAGAGAGCAAACCGTTCTGACTTGTTTATGAATAATGGAGACTTTATAGAATGGAAGAAACACTAGAGATTGCTACGAGAATTTAAAAGTAGAGACCCCTTTTTCTTCGAAGACACCAACATTCTGTTGTAATACCCCAAGATCGAGCTCCTATTGAATTGTAATGATGTTTAATGAAGTTTATAGGATGGTGAGCCAAGTATATTATAAGTTGGGAGGCTTATGTGTTTATTAGGCCGGAGAGCCTGGATGCTAAGGCTAGTGAGCATATTTTTGTATATGTAATTATGCATATAATTAATAAAATACATCATTGCATGTAGATCAACCACGAAGAAAGAGTTATGGGGGACTAAGCTCCACTAGGAAGGGAAAGGGAAGGGAGATGAGAGGATAGGAAAAAGGGGCTAAGCTTGAGGGCTTAACCCAAGGGAGTATTATAGTGTATTTTCCTAAAATATTAAGGCTTGGGAAATAAACCCTATTATCCTAAGTTCCTTTGGGGAGAGGAACAAACTCCAAGTGGAGAGGAACGAGCTCCTGGAGAGCCAAGTGTCAACTTGGATGCATGCATATTTATGTGGAAAATCCATCATTGTGGGCATTCACTCACCATTCTTTCCATCCTTTGTCCCATTCCCTCACGCACTAAGTAGGCACACAATCAGCCATTTTCTGCCATTTTTGAACCCTCTGCCATCGTGACCTATGTAACTTGCATGCACTAGTATTTTGTTGAGCCCGTACCCTGACTTACCCGATTTTTGTTGTTGTGGTTACCCATTTGACTTAGGAGTTGGATAGAAGAAGCGGGTTGTCAAGCATGTGGTTTTGAAGAGGCAGGTTTTCAAGCTCGTGGGTTGAAGAAGCAGGTTATTAGGCCTATGAGCAACTCTCTCCAGGTGAGACAAATTGTTGGGAAAGTGATTTCTCCTGGAGGGAGTCCAACAACAACTACATAGCTCTAAGAATTCCTAATCCGACTTGTTGTTGAAGCCCTGGAAGGGAAGTGGAGCAGCCGATGGACTATGGAACAATGAAGGTGTATATTCTCAGGGTGGGACATGCATGTGGGGAATAAGAGTTTGTGAGTGGTGGGCGTAAGTAGGCTCCTTGGAGGGAATCCTTCTTGTTGCATTGTACAACTTTTTGTAGTTTCAACCTAGCCTAGGATTTCCTTTACCCTCGGTGGATTTTAGTCCCAGCTCCGGGGTGACCCACTACTGATAGCTTGGATTAGTGTGGTCTAAGGTTGGGAGGTTCGTGGAAGGTATGCTCATAGTTGGTAGTCTTCTCATAAAAATATAATTACCAATTCTATGTTAATTTTACATGTTGTGTTTAAGTACATGACTGAAGTTTATCAAAATTTCATGTGTTTATTGCATGTATGTGTTTATTGTCACTTCCACATGAATCTGTGTATGAGAAGAATGCTTATATCTGTTAAATTTGCATTATATATATATATATATATATATATATATCAAAGTTTGAATAGAGTAGATATTTTTGGTAGCATGCCCGACCCTGGGATGGGTGGGTACATTACAATGTGGTATCAGAGCCCAGTTTTCGACACTGAGCCTGAATTGGACCATATAAGTGATTTTTGAAGCAAACGTTTTAGAGAATTAAAATTACAAAGTGACAGGAGGGCGTTGAGGGAACAACTTGGTTGTATTAAGAAGATGAGGAGGTATAACAGTTTGATAAACCACGACAGATGTGGTATTGATCCACAAAGTTTAAAATTGGGTTGTTGGATTTGTTTGGGAAGAGACAGACCCCTCACAACCGTCAAATCTAGGGAAGGTTCATGGAGGTTAAGCACAGAAGTCCTTCGAACTCCACCCCTCCGGTCATTTTAAAACTAAAGCAGAGAAAACTGCAGAAGTTCGGAACCAATCTTGACCATCCATTTCCAGGGACATGTGTCCTCAGATTAAGAAATGTTCTGAGTTCAACAGTCTGGGGGTTGTGGGGTGTTCAACAATGAAATCCTCTGAAGTCTCAGAATGACTCTCAACCGTAGATCATTCAAGAGGAGGAGAATCGTTGGATTTCCCAAGTGGTTCGGTGGTTCAGTGTTCAGGGAAATCCATTAGAGATTGTGCAGTGAAGAAATCACCAAAATCTCGAAACTAAGGGAAGCAGTTGTCAACAGTCGACAGTTCAGGATTTTTCGAAAGGTGTAGATGAGAAGGAATCCCTGAAGCCTCGGTTTGTCGAAGTGACATGGCATGATGACGTCACCTAGGGTGACGTGGACCTACCCCAAGTATGCCACCTGTCACTTGTTTTTGTACTTTTGACAGGCCCTTAGTATCGATTGGTACCTGGCACGTGTCACTCAATGGTGGGGCCATGTCTCACCACCTTGATTGATGACAACTGTACTATGTGGACCCCGGAAGGTTAAGAAGTTTCGGCATTCAATGTTCGGGGAGAAGCTGTTGGAGGAACTTTCGGATCTCCGACGTCTCAAAGTCCC
Organism: Picea engelmannii; assembly: GCA_009831015.1. Classification (NCBI taxonomy): domain Eukaryota; kingdom Viridiplantae; phylum Streptophyta; class Pinopsida; order Pinales; family Pinaceae; genus Picea; species Picea engelmannii. The sequence continues at coordinate 199,601 of ML813556.1, read as the reverse complement.
AAAGTCCTGAAGTTCCAAAGTCACAAAGCATCGAAGTGACGTGGATTGGTGATGTCACCTAGGGTGACATGGACACACAAGATGCGTGCCACGTGTCAGTGTGTTTTGTGATTTTGAAAGGATGATTTTTCCAGTTAGAACTTGACACGTGTCACCCCTCAAATTGGGCCACATGTTCACTTCTTGGAATCTGCCACGTAGCACTCAGGTGTGCAGTGCTAAGTTGACCCCGGGAGTTTGCCAATTCGGCGTTCAGAAGGAGAAACCCCAGAATCTCCTAAGAGTGGAGTAAATCCTCACCATTCATCGGGAGAGGAAACACGACAATAGATCCCGTGGTCTGGAGGATTCAAGCCATAAACAATTGAGGTCGAGGACTTCCAGAGTCCATCTCGACCATTGATCACAGAGGATGCATGGTGCAAGATCCCAAGGTTCAGAGAAGTGGTACTCCAGAGGATTTGAGTTGCATGTTGCTTGAGTTGAGAACTCCCGGAGGGCCGGAATTAATCTCGACCGTTGATCGAGAGATGACACATGGAGGCAAGAGAGAGAATCTCCAGTGAGTTGGCACTCTGGTTGATTTGTAGAGAAGTTATTTGGAAATCGCTGAAGCCCGGAGTCCTATATCTCCTATCCACCGTAGATCTAAACAAAGAATGAGGATCGTCGATCTATACATCCTCCTAGTATTCGAAAAATTGGCGTTCAGAGGAAGTGTATTATAACGAAGGCAGATCCTCCAAAGCCCAAAATTTATGGAGCCCCGGAGACCTGAAGCACAGGATAAGCACCTATTTGTTAGCACTAGTTCATAGCCCATGGTCACATGAATTTGGAGGCCAAAGAAAGGGGCTAGCACCTGAAAATTTGTTTTAAGAACATAAAGTGGCTTAGAGAAAGAGCCCATGAGGTTCTTGATTGTACATACCTACACCGAAAAAAGTAAGGAAGGCCTATAAACCTGAATAAGGTATCCAACATGGATCCAAGAGCCAATTCGACTCTGAGTTGGAAGAATCTAGGTACATGATTGCATCACTGAAAAGACAAATTGTTCAAGTATCCATAACTTCCTGCTCAAAACTTAGAATTGAGCATGGAAGCAGGCATTGGAAAGGTCTTGAACAGTAGAAGATAACTATTCACCCATAAATTAGATCTGAACAGACAATTTCTTAGGAAATCAGCAAAAAAAAGTCTGATATATATTAGTGAATTAGAATGGTTCATGTTTTCATGAAATTATTAAGAATAGTTAGCCAGACAAAGTTTTGTTGGCTGCACATTTTTGCAGAATCAACATCTATCTGATCATAATCAACACAGATTGCAAAGTGATGGATGATACACAAATAGTATATAGTCAAGAGGATGAAATCAGAGGGATGAATGTTCGTCCAGTTGGGTATGGAAGAAACCAACTCCAATGGACATGGAGGAGGAAAGGAGGAAGACATAAATTTGGCTGAGACCCTTAGAAAATTGCAGACAGATGTCCAGAGCCACAAGGTTGATAATGATAGGCTTATGAAGGCCAAGGAACAATAGGAAGACTTCAATATGAAGTTAATGAAAATCTTGGACAGAATTGAAAAGAATTTGGATGAGGATAGTGGCTCCAACAAATCAAGAAGCCACGGGACCCCTGAGGGAAAATGAAGATCAAGGAGTGGTAGAAGATATCACCATCACTCCCAAAATCATTCCCATAAGAGAACACACAGTATCTCAAGTCCATCCCCTATCAGGAAGCATCATAGAAGGTATGGGGTGGATGAATTGAAAGGATAAATGAATAATATCAAACCTCCTACTTTTGATGGAGAGCACAAGAAAGATGAAGATGTTGAAACATGACTGCTAAGAATGAGGAAGTACTTCCAATTGCATAACTATTATTCCCATGCAGAAGGAAGAATTGCTATCTATCAACTAAAAGAAAAGGCATCCATGTGGTGGGATCATCTTGTGCAAGTGCAACACCTCAGAGAGAAAAATGTGACTTGGAAGGAATTCAATAATCATTTTGAGAAGAAATACCTAAAAAGATGAAAGAGTTCTTTGAACTCAAACTAGGAAGCATGACTATTGATGAATATGAAAGGATATTTTTAGAACAGTTGAAGTATGTCTCCTTCATTAAGGTTGAGACAATGAAGATTCATAGGTACCTGAGTGGGCTGCCATCTTTCATCAGTGATAAAATCCAATATGATGATCACAAGACTTTGGAGGAAACCATAAGGAGAGCAAAGTGTTTATATGATCAACATAAAGGAAATCCTACTTTCCAGAAGGCTTGGGAGGACAAGAAAAAGTTTAGGAGGGAATAGAGGGAGAAGGGGAACAAGCCACCCTTTTTCAGAAATAGTCCTCAAGGAAAACTATCTTTTAGAGATCACATAATGGTTGAGGTAGGTCAGAAAAGGCCAAGGTAGACACCCATTCAATGTTGGGGCTGTAAAAGAGACCATAAGTATAGAGATTGTCCTCACAAAAGTGACAAAGTGAGAGTTGTCCACAATGTACAACAAGAAAAAACAGTGGAGGACATGGGAAGAAGTGTACCTAGGATCTATGCAGCCCTAGACAACAAGCAAGCAGAGTTTCATTCACACATGATTGAAGTAGAAGGTATGATCAATAACCATGCCTTTACTATTTTAATAGACTCGGGAGCTAGTCATAGTTACATAGATCCTAAAGTTGTGGAAAGATTTCTTTTTCCAAGAAGCAAGCATGATAAATATTGGTTGGTACAACTGGTTACATGAGCCAAGAGAAACATTGTTGAGCTGGTAAAATCATGTCTAGTGGACATGAATGGGCTAAGTACCAAGGCAGATTTGAACATCCTGCCATTGGGTTCATATGACTATCTAATTGGTATGGATTGGTTGGACCAACACCATACCTTCTTAGACTATCATAACAAGGCATTTACTTGCATGGATGAGGAAGGGAACCCAAGAACAGTCCAAGGAATTCCTAGGGAAGTTACTGTCTGAGAGATCTCAAAAATGCAGCTAAAGAAGTGTTACAGGAAGGGCTGCCAAATATTTGCAACTCATATGGAGGAAGCACCTAAGGATAAGGTTCCAAATCTAGAGGATCATGCAGTCCTGAAATATTTTGAGGATGTGTTTAAGGAGATACCAGGACTACCCCCAAAGAAAGATATTGATTTCTCTATAAATTTGATGCCTGGAGCAACTCCAATATCAAAGACTCCCTACAGAATGAGTACACCAGAGCTGAAGGAACTGCAAATGCAGCTTCAAGAGATTTTGAAGAAGGGGTATATACACCCAAGTGTGTCACCTTGGGGTGCCCCAATCTTATTTTTGAAGAAGAAAAATGGGACATTGATATTGTGCATCGATTTCAGACAATTGAACAAAGTGACTATAAAGAACAAGTATCCCTTGCCAAGGATCGATGCTCTCTTTGATCAGTTAAAGGATGCAAGGATATTCTCAAAGATTGATCTTAGGTCAAGATATCGTCAAGTAAGGATCAGAGATGAAGACATCAACAAGACCGCCTTCATGAGAATGTACAATCATTACAAATTCACAGTGGTGCCATTTGGGTTATCAAATGCACCGGTTGTTTTCATGTGCTTAATGAATGGTGTTTTCCGCAAATATTTAGACAAGTTTGTCATTATCTTTTTGGATAACATCCTTGTATATTCCAATTCAGAATAAGAACATGAGCATCATTTGAATATGGTGTTACAAGTGTTAAGAGAGCACTAGTTGTATGCCAAATTGAGCAAGTGCTCATTTGATCAAAACTGAATTCACTATTTGGGGCATATCATATCCAAAGAAGGGATAACAGTGGACCCTGAAAATATTGAGGCCATTAAAGGGTGGAAAACACCTAAGAATGTGACCGAAGTCAGATCCTTCATGGGTCTAGCTAGCTACTACAGAAGATTCATTGTAGGGTTTTCAAGAATTTCTCACCCAATCACTTCTTTGCAAAGGAAGGGGGTGAAGTTTCAATGGACAACAGAATGTGAAAATAGCTTCCAGCAATTGAAGCAGTTGTTAACCAGTGCTCCAACTTTGAGATTGCAGATCCAAATGAAGATTTCTTGGTTTGCACAGATGCATGCAAAGAAGGACTTGGTGGATTCCTCAGTCATAATGGGTTTGTGATATGTTTTGAATCCAGAAAATTGAAAGAGCATAAAAGGCTCTATGCCACTCATGATTTGGAGCAGCCATAGTGCATTCCTTGAAGAAGTGGAGGCACTACCTCATGGGAAAGAGGTTTGAGTTGAGGATAGACCATAATGGTATGATATATTTGTTTGATCAACTAACTTTGAATGCTAGGCAGAGAAAATGGTTGGAATTCCTCTGTGAGTATGACTTTGATATTAAGCACATCAAAGGAAAAGAGAACAAAGTGGTTGATGCACTCAGCAGGAGAGTGCATGAACTGCATGCTACAACCATTAGCTTGTATCAAACTGATCTTAAAGACAAAATTTATGAGGCTGCAAAAGTAGATTTGATATACATGGAGTTGGTAACAAAATTACAACACGGTAAAATGCAGTAGAAAGTTGAAGATTATGAATTGGGAATTGATGGAATTCTCTTGTACAAGAACACAATTTATGTACCCAATTCTTTTGAATTGAGGATTACGATTTTAAAAGAGATGCATAATGTACCTTATGTTGGACACCCAGGATATCAGAAAACAATTTCAACAGTCAAGAACCAATATCATTGGTTAGGCATGAAGAGGGAGATTGTTGAATACATTATTAAATGCTTGTAGTGTGAAAGGGTCAAGACTGAGCATAGACACCCAACTGGGTGGTTGCAGGCATTACCCATTCCTAAGTGGAAGTGAGAAGTGGTGACAATGGATTTCATCACCAAATTTTCCAGAACAAGCAAGCATCATGATGCATGGTGTTGGTGGACAAGCTTACTAAAGCTTCCCATTTCATTCCTATGAAGGTTACTCACAAGGCAACCAATGTTGTTGATATTTATATGAGGGAAGTAGCGCGCTTGCATGGCATACCCAAGACAATTGTGTTTGACAGAGACCCAAAGTTTACCTCAAATTTCTGGAGGGGATTATTCAAAGGGTTCGAAACAAATCTAAACTTAAACACATCTTATCATCTCGAGTCTGATGGGAAAACAAAGAGAGTGAACCAAGTGACAGAGGATATGCCTAGGATGTATGTGATGGACAAACCATCTAAATGGGAAGATTATCTACACTTGGTAGAATTTACCTACAACAATGGGTACCAAGCATCACTGAAGATGAGCCCATTTGAGGCACTTTATGGCAGAAAGTGAAACACACCAGTAAGTTGGGACAACCCAATTGATAGAACAATGATTGGGCTAGAGTTGCTTATAGAAATGGAAGAGAAAATGTTGAAGATTAAACAGAATTTGAAGGTTTCCCAAGACAGGAAGAAAAGTTATGCTGACAAGGATAGAACTCATAGGGAATTTAAAGTGGGTGATCATGTATTCTTGAAGGTGAGGGCCAACATAAGTTCCTTGAAGTAGGGAAACTGTTCCAAGTTGGCAGCCAAATATTGTGGGTCGTTTGAAATCTTAGAGAGGATTGGACCAGTAGCTTACATGCTTTCATTTCCTACATCTATGTCTATACATAATGTATTCCATGTATCATTTCTTAAGAAATATTTACCTAATACCAATCATGTTATTGATTGGAATGTGATTCAAGTGGAGTAAGAAAGCACTTTTCAAGTGCATCTGGTACGCATTATGGACCGAAAAATAAAAAAAGTTTCAGAATCGAGCCATGTGGCTTGTAAAGGTCCAATGGACCCGGTACGGTCCTGAGGACGCAACTTGGGAGAATGAAGATGCTATGCGGGCATAATACCTGCATATTTTTGAAGATTTTTGAAGATCTTGTTGTAATATGTAAATATGATGCACTGAGGAAAGTGCATAAATAAGGGGAGGGGATTGTAATACCCCAAGGCCGAGCCCCTGCTGAATTGTAATGATGTTTAATGAAGTTTATAGGCTGGTGAGCCAGGTATATTATAAGTTGGGAGGCTTATGTGTTTATTAGGCCAGAGAGCCTTAATGTTAAGGCCAGTGAGCCTATTTTTGTATATGTAATTATGCAGATCATTAATAAAATACATTGCTTCGTGTAGACCAACCACGAAGAAAGAGTTATGGGGGACTAAACTCCACTAGGAAGGGAAAGGGAAGGGGGCCAAGAGGCTAGGAAAAAGGGGCTAAGCTTGAGGGCTTAACCCAAGGGAATATTATAATGTATTTTCCTAAAATACTAAAGCTTGGGAAATAAACCCTATTATCCTAAGTTCCTTTGGAGACATGAACGAACTCTAAGTGGAGAGGAACAAGCTCTTGGAGAGCCAAGTGTCAACTTGGACGCATGCAAATTTATGTGGAAAATCCATCGTTGTGGGGATTCACTCACCATTCTTGACATCCTTTGTCCCATTCCCTCACGCACTGAGCAGGCACACAGTCAACCATTTTCTGCCATTGTTGAACCCTCTACCATCGTGAACCTCTGTAACTTGCACACACTGGTATTTTGTTGAGCCCGTACCCTACCTTACCTGATTTTTGTTGCTGTGGTTACCCATTTGACTCAGGAGCTAGACAAAAGAAGTGGGTTGTCAAACATGTGGTTTTGAAGAGGTGGGTTGTCATGCCTGTGGGTTGAAGAAGCAGGTTGTCAGGTCTATGAGAAACTCTCTCCAGGTGAGAGATATTGTTGGGAAAGTGATTTCTCCTGGAGGGAGTCCAATAGTAGCTACAAAGCTCTAAGAATTCCTGATCTGGCCTATTGTTGAAGCCCTGGAAGGGAAGTGGAGAAACCGATGGACTATGGAACAATGAAGGTGTATATTCCCGGGGTGGGACAAGCATGTGGGAAATGAGAGTTTGCGAGAGATGGGTGTAAGTAGGCTCCTTGGAGGGAATCCTTCCTATTGCAATGTGTAACTTTCTATAGTCTCAACCTAGCCTAGGATTTCCTTTACCCTGGGTGGAGTTTAGTTTCAGCTCAGGGGTGACCCACTGTTGATAGCTTGAAGCAACGTGGTATAAGGCTGGGAGGTTTGTCGAAGGTTTGCACATAATTGGTGGTATTCTCATAAAAAGATAAGTACCAATTCTATGTTAATTTTACATGTTGTGTTTAAGTACATGACTGAAGTTTATCAAAATTTCCTGTGTTTATTGCATGTATGTGTTTATTGTCACTTCCACATGAATCTGTGTATGAGAAGAATGTGTATATCTGTTAAATTTGCATTATGTGTGTGCATGTGTGTGTGTATCAGAGTTTGAACATAGTAGAGATTTTTGGTAGCATGCTCGGCCCAGGGATGGTTGGGTACGTTACATTGTGCCAGCCACAAACCCTACGAAATCATAATTGGGAGAGCTCTGAACACCTTCAATTATGGAGCTAGAAAGAACTCCTTAAAACATTTGGACAAAATAGGTTTATTCCACGGGGAGGACAAGCCCAAACGTCTTTCAACCTCCTTCCAGACCTGGTGAGAGAATGAACGGGTCCTAGAAAGATGGTTGCTTGATTCCCCCTCTTGCTTGCATAAGTAACAAAAACTAGGGCCTTGTTTACCTCGACTCTGCAATCGATCCCATGTCAAGAACCATTCCTTTAACTCAAACTTGAAAAACAATAACCCCTTTGGTGGCCCTTTTACTTTCCACAAATTTTTATGCCACCAGAGGTCATTATCCTCACCTACCGAAATCATGGTCCAATATCCCATTTTAGCATAATATTGGTCACTTGAATTATTGTAGTACCAAACCAATTTTTCCTTGACTCCGAGTAGATGGACTTGAGCATTTTTCAACTATGGTAAAAGAAAATTCTAGGTTTGTTGCTAATGGGCGTCCAAACCCAATGCTTCTGCTGATAACCACTCTTATTGCCAATTTTATTCAAAGTACACAACTCAAGCTCTCGAAGGGAAACAATAAGATATTCGGGGAGAAAAATGTGATCCTCACATCCCACAATGGAATCTGGTCTTATTCTAACTTGTGAGCCTGAGCCTACCTTCCATTCTAGAAAATGACCGATAATGGGGAATGTCGACGACATGGCCCTCCATTAATTGGAAACATCGATCATGTGCTTGTGGATTTTTCTGATCCAATCCAATATTGAAAGTGGGGCGATATATTTATCCATTAATATGTGTCTCCAAAGACTATCCTTCAATAAGAAAACCCATAAGGATTTCACAGCCATAAAATGACAAAAAACCATGACAACTTTCAAACCCCAGCCACCCACGTTCTTCAGCAAGAAGGGACTCTTCCAACTAACTAGGTGAGATCCTTGATATTCTATGCTTCCCTTCCATAAGAATTTGAAACAAGGCATATGAATTCGACAAAGAATCCCTTTCTAGATGAGAGTCAACAAATGCCAATATATGGGTATAGCCTCTATAATAGATTTTATGAGAACCAATCTTCCACCACAAGAAATCCAATGATTGCACCAATGATTAATCCTTCACTCGATTCGACAAAGAAGCCAATTTCAATATTCCATGCCATAATTGCTTGGTTAATGATGAACCCAAGATGTTTCAACCCGTTTCCTAACTCATGCATATGAAAATTGAATATATTTGCAAAGAAATGTCTATCCTCCTCATCTATAAATGAACTATACACAACATATTTGGTCATGTTAATGAGCAATCTTGTTGCATCATAGAAAAGTGTTAGAATATCATTGAGAATATTTCCTTTGTTAGCTGCACATAAGAAAAAAATAAGCACGTCATCCATGAAAAATAAATGAGCAAGATTTTCATGTCACCCCGTCCTAATCCCTTGGAAATAATTTGTTCATTTGGCCTCTATGAGCACTCGACTGAGCCCATCAGCTACAAGCAAGAAAATATAAGGTGGCAAGAGACATCCTTGGCAGATTCCTCGTTCTGAGTTGAAAAAGGGTGATCATGTATCATCAATTAACACAACAAAGGACATTGTTGTAACACATTCCATGATCCACTTGACCACCGGTAGATCAAACCCAATATGCAAAAGAAGAAGATGTAGATAGAGCCAAGAAACCCTATCATATGATTTGGATAGATCGATCTTCATTACTGAGATCGAGTGTTTATGAACCTTAATAGAATGAAATCCCTCCTATGTAGAGTCAATTGCCTCTTGAATAAGCCAACCCTTGAGGAACCCGAGTTGTTCCAGTGAAATGACTGAAGAGAGAAAGGGTTTAATCCTTATTGGTATGAGCTTAGAAATGATATTATAAAGACAATTACAGAGTGCTACTGGCCAAAATTCATCAAAAAAAGCAGGTTGATCCAATTTGGGTATGAAAAAAATGAAAGTTGCAATTATAATATGTGGCATCTTACTTGATTGACAAATTTATTCCACCACATGAAGAAAATTAACCCCTAATATGTCGAAAAAATATTAGAAAAATTTAGCAATCCATCCATCAGGACTGAGGCTCTTATCCTTTTTAAAGTTGGAGATAACCTCCCGGAGCTTGTCCAATGTGACTTCTTTAAACAACTCATGGTTGTCCTCCTTCTCGATGAGCCTCAGAAATAAGGATAACTGCTTTAATATTTTCCCGATCCTATTTTTCTTCGATTCTTTGAAAAACTCCCTAAAATGATCAACCCCCAAAGCTTCCAATTCAGATAAATTGCGATCCTTGTTCCCCCTAGAATCCTGAAGCTACCAAACAGTATTATAGTTCTTTCGATGACATTTAAAATTTTGAAAAAAATTCATGTTTTGATCGTCGACCTCAATCCAAAGGGCCCAACTCTTAAGCCTCCATTATTTTGTTGGTAAATATGTAATAGACAACGAAAGGCATGAAGAATGTACAGAGGGTTGTTAGCATATTTACAGGCAGTATATACTTGTCATTGATGGCGAGTACAGTTGTGGTTGTGGTGATGGCTTGAGTACAACTGAAATGAGTAGCAGCGCAACAATAATCGGGAGGAGAAGAGTCAGTGACCATTGGATCCCATTCAAATTTCCCGAAAGAACGAGGGTCGTCGGATCAGAATGAAGACAATGAAGAGGAGGACAGAGCTCAGTCGTTAGATCCAAGCAAAAGACCCGACCATCGTCGGATCAAGGATAACTTGCACGCTCTTTAAAGTACAAGGAGAAGTGGGAGTAATTGCGATGTGCAAAATCGCGATCTAATCTAAGCCGTCGAGATCTAGGTTGATCTGAACCGTTGATCAAACTTCACATCGGAGTTTCACGAATCACGACTTTGAAATGCCAAAATCTCTTGACATCAAGAACTCTGAAATCGCGATATGCGATTTAATCGCAGCCGTTAAAGAAAGAATGAGATCTGGACCGTTGATTTTCTTCATCGGAGAATCGGGGATTGGGACTTTGAAATGTCCAATTCACTTGACATCAAAAACCTCGATTTCCCGATATGCGATATTGCGATTCAATTGCAGCCATTGAATCGAGAATGAGATCTGGACCGTTGATTTAACTTCTCACAGAGTTTCATGAATCGGGAATTTGAAAGGCAAAGAACATAATGTCGATTTTGCGATATGCGAAATAACGATTGAATCTGGACCGTCAGATCCAGAAATGATCAGGACCGTTGATCACATCCCGTATCAAAGTTTCGGGGATCACGAATTCAAAAGGGCAAGAACACAATGCAGTAAGAATCCTGATTTCACGATATGCGAAATCGCGAGTGAATCTGGACCGTCGGATCCAGAAATGAACAGGACCGTTGATCACAGCCCGTATTGGAGTTTCGGGGATCGCGAATTCAAAAGGGCAAGAACACAATGCAGCAAGAATCTCGATTTCGCAATATGCGAAATCGTGAGTGAATCTGGACCGTCAGATCAAGAAATGATCTGGACCATTGATCTGATCTCTCACAGAGTTTTGGGGATCGGGATTTGTAAGTGACAAAAACTATGGACATAAGGAATTACGAATTCGCAATATGCGATATGCGAAATCCCGAAAGCACCTTTCACATAAATCCTTGGTCACAGCCCTTGGTCACGGGAAGAGAAGGAGTCAGTCCAGATAAGCTCCATTTCGGAGTTTCGGAGATCGCGATGTGAAAGTGTCGAGACACTTGGGCAAAGGAATGCCGAAATGCTGAAACCCGATTTAAAAGGCAAGAATAATAAATATTATCCAACGGTGCGGATATATCTTGAATTGATCAGAGGGTTGTTGTTTTTTCTCACACATTAACACTTCAGTTATCAATCTGTTAAGATGATAACGAATCGGTTAGCGTTTCAGTTGCTAGGACAAGTGTTCTTGTTTCGGCTGAGGGTAGGCGAAGTACAACCGTCGGGGAGGTATGCATAAAAAAAAAGAAAAAAGAAAGCGGAGACAGATTGTGCAAGGTTGGCTGTTGAGATGTGAAAATGAATAAACAGTCAGAAAAAGAAAAGGAGTTGTGGTATAGCATGAAATTGAGAAAATGCGTAGAGGGAGATGAAATGGAGAGCAGAAGAAAAGAAGAATGTCAGATAGAGCAGAAGCAGAGCAGAATAACAGAAAAAGTTGATGCATAGCAGACCTGTTAAACAAACAGAAGAAGAGAAGAATTGCAGAACAGTTTGTTGAAGATTAGATACTGAGAAAGATTGGTAAGAATTGATTTATCTGTGTAGTTGTCTGTGTATTCATTATTTGATAAACTAGGGAGGTTGGGAGGTGCTCGGGAGGACTGTTGTCCTCAGAAGTTCAAGTGGGTGCTTGAACACAGGAAGTTGTAGCTTCCATCTGGTTGTAGCCAGAGAAACCAGGGTGGCAGGGTGGTGCTAGGGAGAACAAGTGTTCTCTATTATACAGGTTGGAGCCTGTGTAAATGGAAGTTGGTGCTTCCATCCAGTTGGTGCTGGAACAATCAGGAAGTTGGTGCTTCCATCCAGTTGGTACTAGAATAGTCAGGGAGTTGGTGCTTCCTTCTAGTGGGTGCTAGAGAAACCAGAGAGTTGGAGCTCTCAAACAAGTTGCATCTTGTAAAACAGAGGTAGCAGCCTCACATTGAGTTGGTGCTCAATTGTAAATGATGTACAG
>ML813556.1:146321-159336 GCA_009831015.1 Picea engelmannii | reverse complement strand
TCCATAATACTAAAAGAAACTAAAAAGTAATAGTACAAAGACTATACATATGTTACAAAAAGTTACCCATAGTGACATGCCTATGAGTAATACTTCTTGAGGTAGAGCCCATTTTTAGGCTCCACCAAAGCATTCCCTTCAAAGTCAACCAGATGATAAGCACCCTTTTTTAAAACCTTTTTTATGATGAAAGGTCCGAACCACATGGGTTTGAATTTTCCTGCCCCCGGGGGGTCCTTATCTTGGTCATAGACCAGGACAAGGTCACCTTCAGAGAAAATCCGAGGACAAACGGACCTATCATACTGACACTTGACGTTATGTTTGTGAGCCTCGTTGGCCAGGGCCACATCACGACGCTACTCATTGAGTTGCTCAAGGTATATAAACCGTTATTCAAGTGGAGAAGTGTCTGGCAATAACTGTACTGCCAATTTTAGAGACGGGATCTGACATTCGATAGGCAAGACTGCCTCCAGCCCGTAAACGAGTTGGAAAGGTGAGAAACCGGTTGCAGTCTTAACAGATGTTCGATAAACCCATAATGTCGAGTATAACATCAAATGCCAATTTGACTTGGCTGATTTGATCGTTCGTTGTAGAATGGTCTTAAGAGTTTTGTTCACAACTTCCACCTAACCATTTGCTTGGGGGTAATAAGGTGACGAATGTTCCTACCGTAACCCAAGCTTTGACATTAACTCGGTCATCATCTGGTTTTGAAAGTGACTGCCATGGTCAGTGACAATCTTCCTTGGGACGTCGAACCTTGCTATTATCTGTTTGAATAAAAAGAGAGCTGCAGTCTCTCCATCATCTTTAAACGTTGGCATAGCTTCAACCCACTTTGTGAAGTAGTCTACAGATACGATGATATAGCGGTGCCCCTTTGTTGAAGGAGGGTTGCATGTAGTGTAATAAATCCCCCACTTGGAGAAGGGACCAACTGTGATGACAGGAAACATAGGAGCGGGATGTGCCCTCATCTTTCGAGAGAAGATTTGGCACGGATGGAATTTCTTGACCGATTCGATACAATCTTTGATAAGTGTCAGCCATAATAACCTACTCGTAGAATCTTTTGGGTTGTTGCCAACCCAAACAAATGACCGCCACAAGCTCCAGTATGGCAATCATTAAGCATGATAACTGCTTCGTTGTGAGTGAGACATCGGCGTAGGACGCAGTCTACACCTCTCCGATACAATGTATCATTGAGTATGAGATAATTCTTAGCCTGATGGCGTATGCGTCGACGCTCATCATGAGAAGCAGTGGTGGGGCACTTCAAAGTCTAGAGATAGATAAGTATATCTACGTACCAGGGATCCGAAGAGGTGATCAAAAACATATCTCCTCTGATAGGCGACTCTTCGAGCACAAGATCACCTAACTCAACCGGAAGTTTCGAAATAAGTTCTGCGAAGACCAGTGACTTTTTGGACTTCGATGAAACGAAATCTAAGTCAAACTCCTGGAGGATGACTATCCATCTACTGATTTTTCCGCCTATTACCCGTCGTGTCAACATGTACTGAAATGGATTCACGACAGCAATGACGGTGGTCTTGCGAAACAGAACATAATGACGGAACCGTTGAACAGCATGGACTGCTGCCAACGCAAGTTTTTCGATATGAGAATAATTGAGTTCTAGTCCTATGAGGCCTCGACTTAGGTAATAGATAACATATTCTAAGAACAAGTCATCTTCCTGAACTAAGATCATGCCAATGGTTGACTCTGCTGCAGCCAGATATAATAAGAAATCCTTGTTATTGTTAAGTGGCCGGAGCAGAGGGGCAGTTGTGAGTGCGTGTTTTAATGCGACAAAAGAGCATTGAGCAGCATCGTCCCAATAAAAAGGAACGTCTTTTTTAAGTAAGCGCATAAAGCCCTTGGCGATCTCGACGTAGTTAGCGATAAAGCGTCTTAGAAAATTCGCCTTGCCCTGTAGACTCTGAAGTTGAAGGATTGTGCGTGGGGGGGGGAAACTAAATTATTGCCTCAACCTTGAGAGGATCGACCATGATCCCTATTGTTGACACTATGAAACCTAACAAACGTCCTGACGTTATGCAGAAGCTACACTTGTCTGGATTCAAGCGAATCTGAAAGTAGCGACAAAGTTCGAAGATAAGCCGGAGGTGTGTGGGATGATTCGTTCTCTTGCGAGATTGAGATGTTGAATCATCTAAATAAGCCTCGACTATATGCTTGAGGTCATAGAAAGAAAAAGACATGACCCGCTAAAAGGTGGTTACAACATTTTTGAGACCAAAAGGCATCTTACGATACGCGAATGTACCCCATGGACAGATAAATGTCGTTTTGTGTTGGTCTTCAAGTTTGATTTGTATTTGATTATAGCCCGAAAAACCGTCCATGAAAGAAAAGGCCTCACAACCCGCACATTTATCAATGATCTAGTCGATGAAAGGTGTGGGAAAATTATCTTTGGTACAAGCCTTGTTCAAATCACGGAAGTCGGTACATACACAATTCGTGCCTTGTTTTTTATTGACCGGCATGGGGTTTGACACCCATTGGGTCAAATGGATAGGATAGATAAAACTGGCTTTTAGCAATTTCTCAACCTCAACCTTAATGGTTACTAATTTCTTGGGGTTAACTGGACGAAGCTTCTGCCAGATAGGCTTGGCATCTAGATACGTTGTGATTTCATGTTCAACCATTTTTGGATCGATGCCTGGCATTTCCTCATAAGACTAGGAAAAAACGTCGTGGAATTATTTAAAAAGATTGGTGTAGATTTGAATCTCTCTGGGGGAGCAGTCAGCTCCGACGAAGACATTTTCCACGACGCCAGGGTTTCGGGAGATATTGATCGGTAAGGTTTCAATGATAGTTTCCATATTACCCTCAGCATAAACCTCGTGTGTAGCTAAGGGATTAATAGGACAAGACCAATCTCCCGTCATAGTCACGGTGAATTCTCCCGCTTCAAATCGGCTTAACTCTGGGAGGAAGTATGATATGTGATGAAGATCTTCCCAGGGTTTTTCCAAACTGGTCATTGCTTCTATTATCGCTTCATCGGAGAGCAAGACTAAGTCTAATGAATCAGTGTGAGCGAGAGAACCCTGAGCCCAAATAGGCTCTAGAAGTGGATCGAACTCTTGTGCAGGAGTTGGATCAGTGTGGGCTGAAGTTTGTTGGACTAAAGAGTACGCTACTTTAGTTGCGGACAAGGGCATGGACATGCTCGAGTGCCCTGTCCCATCCATCGTGGCCGATGGGAAAGGAAGTATCCATAGATCGTCGAAGTAAGTCATGCGGAACGATGAAACTTGAAAAATCTCAACCTTATGGTCTTTGGATATAAACTTGATATCACCTTGCGGAGGCGGGTAATCGAAGGTACCCATCAAAGATGGGCACAAACCAACCCCTACATTGACGACACCTGGTTGAGGATTATCAATCATCGGGACCGTGGATGCCCCCAATGTAGGGTCAGGTCTAGAGAAAGACAATTGATTGATGGTCACTATCCGACCCTCGTGTGGAAACAACAAGACCCAGAAAATGGTAGTAACCACAACTTGCATGGCATAAGTCCAACTCCTTCCCAACAAAAAGGTTATAGTCGAGGGGAGCATCGACTACCTCTACCTCGACACACACAGTCTTCCCTTCTAACTACATGGGGAAAGAAGGAATGATACCATGTGGTCGGAACGAACGACCGTCGAAAGCAGTGAGGAGAGTAGGTAACGGAGACAAAAAGGGCTGGCCAACGACCTTCCAACATGCCAACGACATAACGCATGTCAAGGCGCCCTCATCAACCACCGTGCGGAAGATATTCTAAGTAAAAGTTTTCGTGGGATAAGCCACTACTATCTGAAACGCTACATGGTAAGGTAGACGAGGTTTTAAGTCAGTTGTATCTAGCATGATTGTACCCGGATTACAAGTCCCGGTAGATCCTAAAGCGGTTAACAAGGCTTTCCTCTGGGAAGGGCAACTTTGGAGGACCTCCAGAGCGGACATCGCACAAGGGGTTTGGGATAAATCTTCCACCATAGAGTAGTTCTGGGCAGCCCTTGCGTTTGGGTTATGAGAAGCTCTTTTGAATTCACCTTTGGGAATGCGTGTCATTGTTTCGCCCAACGTCTTCTCAATCTGTAGAGGAAGAGATGGGAGTTCAGCTTCTTTACCCTTCTCAGAAGTGCTTGGTTTATTATAGTCATGCACTCTAGTTGATATAAAAGTGTCACTCTTCACCATATATACATTCACAGATGCGGGATTGTTCGCAGGCGAAGAGGGTCCTTGGTTGCCCCCTTCCGTGCTTGCAGAGGCCTGTGTTAGATTTTGCCCATGTTGGAATGGATTGGTTAACACAGCAAGTTGTTGTTGTGTCACAAACTTTTGGGCCTCTACAAGCTGGGGACAAAGGTGGGTCGGGTGGTCCTTCGCACACAAGTTGCATGGATACCTCACCTTTTGTTTCTCAGTATTTCCCCCGCTAGCATTATCGGTGGGTTTCTTATCCCCCTTACCCTTCTTTCATTGTTTTTTATTTCCTTCAGGTTGCTGGGTGGCCTTTGGATTAGTCGATTACACTGTGTGTACATCCGACGTTTTGGTAGGGGGAGCATCCAAAGCAGTAGTTTGGCTGGTCGTTGTGTTTTGTATAGACAATTGTTGCAACTGAGTTGTTAGTTGCTCATCGGGCTTTGTTTGTGTTGAACCGACAATACCATCGGCATGTGGTCCAGCTCTCTGTCTGGTTTTATCAAGTATTCAGCGTGGTGCATCTGGCAAGATCTCATATAATAAACCGGACTAAGAATAGATTAGCTCAAGTTGTTGAGCTCTCATGATGGTGTCTTCTTCGAAAAATACTCCCGACATCGCGACGTCCTTGGACAACTGTGGGACCAAAGACTTAAGAAACCACTTGAGCAGGAATGTTGGTGGGACTGGTACCTTAATTAAACTCTTTCTACGTCTCCATTCTCGAATGTGATCAGAGATATGGTCCGCTTTAGTTTGTGAGAAATTGGCCAATAATTTTGTGCCAGCATCGTATCTCACAGGCAACTGGAAATGATTTAGGAAAGCCATCGCTAGTTCACCAAAGGAAGATTATCTTGAGCGGTTGAGCTTAATGTACCATTTCACGACACTCCCAATGAGAGTACATTGAAACAATCGCAACTATACAGAATCATCTTTCAATGAGTTAGATGAGCACCAAAGATGGCAGGTAGTCACATGATCTCCTGGATATTCATTAGGCTTGGCTTCGAACTTTGGGATGTCCGAAGGAAACTTCGTCGGCATAGGAGGCCAACACGGATCGTGACAGATAGGGTCATTCAACAACCTTGTCAAGTTTGGCAAATGCAAGGTTGCCAGGAAAGGTAGTTTGGGTTGTTGGTGATAACCTAGGAAAAAGAGGTCTGGAGTTTGACTGGCACCAGGTTGCCAGGAAAAGTTCGACTGCTAGCCCGGATTCTGGTAGAAACCATGGCCATGGCCAGCATATGGATTTTGCATGTGAGGAGACATCATCGACGGATTTCCGAAATAGGACATAGATGGTTGGGCATCCATTACATTCGAAGGACTTTGGGAAGGATTGCTCCATGTCAGTCCCGTGGGGATAGGCATAGTACTTTGTCTGGGGTTCCATTGATTATGAAAAGAATTACCCCAGATCGACATTCATGACGAGGGAACTAATCCCTGCCAAGAATTCCAAGGCCCTGTTGCGGAAGAAGTTCCTGGGTGTGCCCCCTGTGCAGGAATAGTACCCTGCATAGGAATAGGTTGTCCGAAACCAGGGTTGCTCCTAGTTGGGAAAGTAGTTGACGAGAAGGCATTGTTACCAAATGCACCGAACAAAGAAAACAATGTCGAACCTATCGACATATTATGTGAAGGTGGTCCTTGACTCCCCACTCCAACTAAACTATGGTGTGCAAGTTGCCCGACGGTTTGTTGATGCGAGCCACCGAGTGAAGGGGACGAAGGAGGTATATGACCTCCCCTGTAAGGGAAAGCATTAAAAGGAGCAGGAGTGCCCCTCATGTGTCCTTGTAGAGGAGCGTTAGAGCTCCCTGCCCCCAAACCTAAAGTCTGTAAAGTGGAGTAGGAAAGTACATGACTTGTACTTGAACTAGGCATCCCGTATGAGAACTGAGGGCTTGTCACACTTGGTGTGAAAGGGGTTGTGGCCGCCACTAAAGACAGGATCAGACCACTGTGCGATGTAGAGGTGGTCGAGACCATGGTGGCTCGGACCGGTGACGGTGGGTTAGGAGGTGGAAACTCTCCTGTGGTGACAACTGTAGTGGGAATTGAAGAATTCCCAGAAGGAGTAACAACATTTGTTTCCATTGCTGCGTGCAACACTATCTGGCACTCGTAAGGATGAATCGGTACGATGGTGGGTGCCAAAAGATCAGTGGTGGAGGTTTCAATCAGACCAAAAGCTTGCGCTCCAAGGTCTAGAGTGGTCGATTCCTCTGGATGTTGGTCGAGCACAATTTCTTGTGACTCGGTCGCTTGAAAAGACCCTTGTTGGTCTAGCTTTCGCCTTAGTGGTGGCGGGGGTGGCTCCAGTGTAACCGGCGGCAGGCCAAGAAGCCTTCGTGATCGGCGGAGCTCGTGATCCTCCACTGTGTGAGAAGATCAAAGACACACTAGGGTAGTCTAACTGTTCAAAAACAACATGCACTAAAAAAGCCCCTAGAAGATAAGACAGGCAAACACTAAATTAATTAGAAGAACAATTACAACAACCAACACTAGAGCAACTTACCGGTGCAAGTGAAACTCGAAAACGGAAGCACCCTCCAGGTATACTCTGCAAAGCGTGGCCCGATGTCTATCCTAAGTACCATGATATACTCCCGCAGTCACCTATGTATGTCCCTAAAAAAGATAGGCAACTAGGTTGTCAGTGCGCGAACAATCACCAGGCGGGTACAGTCGAAAGTCGGGTAGACCACAATGAGCAGGGTATCGAGCCCGAAACCTGTCAAGGGTATCGAAAGCAAGTGGTCTGGAAGACAACTAAGGACCTTGAACAGATTCGAGACCCACAAAGCCTCGTGGCAAATGCAATCGACAGAATCCCAAAACAAGCCCTCTATATGTGTTCTCCACTACGATTGGTCCAGCTTTGGAGGGGTTATCTCCGCTACCTTTCCGCACGCGACCTCATGTTTATCCCCTGTGTTAGAGGGGGGTCCTAGATAACTTTCACGATACTGGACTTGGACACTCCCTAACTCAGACTCCAATGTTTGATTTTAATGGCCTTGAAGAGTTTCCTCTCCAACCTAATCCAAGGCCCTAATTCTGAACTAGTTGGTTAACCCTACAAACATAAAAGTCTAATGAATTTTAGATTTAGCATTAATTTTATGGCTTGTCTTATGTCAAGGGGTATGAAAGTGAAACTGATGATGTTTTGAAAGATGCAAGTAAAAAATGAACAAAAAGATGGAAACAAAAATTTCACTTAACGCAAATTCTCAACAACTTTTCAAATTTTTTATCTTTATTTTCCTAAGATCTTTTGAATCAACAAACTTAAAGAAGGATTTCACTCGACTACGAGCTACTTACAATCTAAGTAAACTATCAAGAACTTAAGAAAACAAAGATTTTTCCCTGGCTACTAATGCAAAATCACACTTTTCAACCAAATAAGAAAATGAAAGAGATTTTTATTTTATTTTATTTAAATGCTGATAAAGAAAAAAGGAAAAATACCAACAAGTAAAAAACCAAGAAAAACAATTCTGGCCTAATCGCAGATCGCAAAGAATCACTTCCAGAAATCACACACTAGCAACTTAAAAAATGACTCTCACACTTGTCTAAAAACCCTAAAGAATTTTTTTTAATGAAAACTTTTAAATGAAAAAAACAAGCTAAGGCTAAGATCAACCCTAAGCTATTGACTGCTAGGACAGAGATTCAAAAACCTAAGAGGTCTAACTCTTGTCAAGGGAAAGGATGACTGCCTTACCCTCAACCAAAACTATCCTGCACAAGCACACTACTGACAATCCAACAACAAGCGTGTGCATGCGATCTGTGTAGATCCAGAGGGCATGTACACGCGTGCTGGCCTTATACGAGCCGCGTGTATCTCTAAATCTCTGAAACAACTAAAAACAAACAATCCAAACCAGGAAGAGACCACTGATATTGAGAACCAGGATCCCTTGAAGGCTTAGACACTCTCTTTAACAGAAAAAAACAAACAATGTAAGGAAAAGAAATCGTAAAACAAACCAATCTGAGACAAGACTGCAAACAACCAAGACTTAGAAAGAATTCCAGAAAACCCCTGAGAATCACTAATTCTGACAGGGAAGAGGATGACTGCCTCAAAAAATTTCTGGAATCTACACGTTACTGCTACTTCTTCAGCTAGTGTTTACATGCGGGATGTAAGAGAGTAGGGCGCGGGTACACGCGTGCAGACCTTATGAAGACCGCGTGTACCTCTATGGGTCTCGAAAAAACACAGTCAAGCAAATAACAAAGACAGATGGTATGGAAAACCAGACTCTCTGCTAGCTCAGACTTTGCAGAAACTTCAAAAAACAGGCAAGAAAACCAGTCTTTTAAAACTACCCAAAAATACTCCCAGGAACCCTAGAGACTTCCCCAGTATGGTCGCCAATTTTGGCATGGTGGGAAATCCCCCTATGGACTAGCAAATAGGGTTATATTATGCATGCAGATATGACCAAAATAAACCTACTTTCTACCTTCGTCCCCAGACCTAATCCCCATTTCTTTTCAGTGAATACATGGTTAGACCAACATACCTTGTTCTGGATGGTTGATGTCAATCCTTCTTCACGCTTGACCGCTTGTTGGCAGCTCTCCTCCCAAGGCTGACCTACATACAAAACAAGCAACAAACTACACATGCATTTTACCTACAGACTAATGGGTTAGAGATTCAAACATATATTTATTGAACTATGAAGAACTCATATAGTGGGATAGGAAAAACATTTCTTTATTATTAACTTTAATGAATCAACTTACAATGTCGAGACCGGCCACTGCTCCGCGAATCCTGATCCTGGGCTCCTCTTCAAATGTCCTCCAACTTCTTTGCTTTGTATCTCTTCTTGCACATGGATGGCTAAAGGGTTGGGACAATGGGAATGTGCAATTGGCCAGAGTTTCTTTACTCTTATTCTCCTCTTCCAAATGGGACCCCTAACCCTTCTTTTATAGGCTAGAAGAAGCTAGGTATTTGGACGAACCCTCGGCCATGCATGGCCCGGAGTTTCAGTTAACTCACCCAAAGTTGTGTGTTCCATCGACAACTTTCCTTTTTTCGTGCTTTTGTCGGTCCACGTGGGCTGTTTTAGGTCAGCTAGCGTGTACACGCGTGCAGTAATGGAGTAGGGCACGCGGGCCTTTATAAAAGAGGTTTTTTAAAGAGTTGTTCAATGGTGCTTTGGCAAAGAAGGGATTTGAGATGGCCTAATGCCAGGTAAGCATGTATGGTGCAAATTAGGGTTATAACACCTTCCCTCTTAGAGTACAAAAAGCAAGGACAAATTGAGCACCACACCCCATCTCTAAGAATACAGGGAAGTGATCATAGAAACAAACCAATCCTACCCATGAATGATAGGTTCTATATTCCTGAAGCAAATAATCATGAACTAGGAATCTGTCAAGTTGATTGGATACCTCATCGATCCCTGCCCGATTATTACTCCACATTGGCTGAAGTTGAATTGGCTCGACATCAACTACATTGGGCACCTCCATTTTGTATATGAATAAGCCCACCAACTTATCCTCATGGGTTAATGGCCCCCAAATATCCTCCCTACTAATAGTAAAGTTTAAATTCCTGACCATTATTAAATTATTTGACTTGAGATAGTTGAGAGAAAACATACATGTCAAGAAGGCCTTTTTCCCATCATAAGTCCCATATATATTAAGAATGGTGAGAGTGCATCGCAACGCCTTGCATACAACTTCCATGACCAGATATGAACATATAGAGAAGCAATTAAGTAATTCACAATGTGTCAAAATACCAATAATAAGACCCCCCAGATAATCCAACATCATCCACCCCAAAGAAGCCCCAACCCATAAACAGTTTCCCCAACTCAATGATTAGGGAATCACATCATCCCATGGTTTCCTGGAAAAGAACAATATCAGAGAAATCCACATTGATGAATCATCTCAAGGAGATTTTCTTCCCCCCCCCTAGGCCACACATATTCACTAACATAATTTTCAAGAGGTCCCCACCTGAGGGGCATATCCTGCTCTAAGGACCCAAAAAATGAGTTGTTGTTTTCCTTGAGACACCTCTTGGGATGCATGCTCCTATGCATTCTTTAAGGCGGACTTACATCTAACCTTAACATGGCCAACTTCCTTTTGAACATCATAACCCAATCCCCTCGACAATAATTCACTACGACTGGAGTCTCGAGGTCTTAAGAAATAAGGATCTTAATTCGAGGAGGTGGAGAGGGAGCTTGAAGAGGTGGCTAAACTATCTTTAGAAGGAGCACATTGTAAACCATAACAATCCTACTTTAAGTCCACTATAATCAATCTAACACCTCGATCCTCTAGAGGAACAAAATAAGAAAGCATCGCCACCGAAGAACAAAACCGCGAGTCTCCCCCATGCTCAATTAAACTAGAACATGAAAGAGATGGAGCAAATGAATGGATTGGATTAATGGATGATAATGCTTACCGGGATCATGAGCCATCGAATTGTTGGAAGACCAGAGGGCATCCAACTTATTCCATTGCGAAGGTGAAATTTCAATGTCATCCCCGAATAGATCTTCCTGAGCACATCCCCCTTCTACTCGAGGGGAGATAGAAGGAAAATTTAAAGAAATATCTCCAATACATATGTCATTTTGTATCTTACCCTTTATAGAGCTCGAATACTGTCCTTAGGGTCCCGCTTCACCCTCACTATTGAATTTTCGAACTGTCATCGAAATTCCATTCACAGGCGGAGTATGATGAAGCTTCGAAGAAGCATCCACATTCTTCTTGATAGTGCCCTGAGGATCTTTCCTGAAGGGAAGACTACATTTTGCAATAACATGCCCATCCTTATGACATCTTGAACACCAAAAGGGCACATTCATGTAGTCCAAAATTTGTATATAACTCTTACCTCCCGCTATGAATTCCATGGATTCAAATAGTCCTTTGCGTAGATCCAAAGAAACAAGTATTTGTGCCACAGATCGGAAGTTGCTAGTTTTGTAACTAGAATATGCAAAGATTAAAGTACCCAACTGTTGGCAGCTTAACATGTTTTTGACTTTTTATATCAATAAATTGATCTATATAGCTGCCTAACCAGGGTCATGAAATTTTATTACTCTTCATGAGCAGTTTCCGAAATGATAGTTATAATTTGTCGCTTCTCCCTATTGTCTATTCAAGCGTTGTTTTCATGACTGAAAGCATGAAAACGTGCGACTGTAATTACCATTATGTTTTAAAATTTCATTAAAGGCAAATTTCTCATATGGTTTATTACAGAATTTTGATTTCTTGCCATGAAGATGTTGCTCTCTTTGTTTTGACCTTTCAATTCCAAGCATGCTTAAGAGGTTGATGGTTTCATGAACAAAAGACCCCCACCATTTGATTTTTTGTTTTGGTTTGATTCTTAGCTACATTTCTTTTACAAAACTTTTGATTATTCGATTTTTTGACTTACCCAACGTTGTGATTAAACCCATGACGCATGCACTTATGTTTGTTTTAAGTGTTTTGGTCCTAGCTCGTACCAAATGCCAAGGTGGCATACAATTTTCAAATTTCCATCACTTCTAAGAGTGGCCTTGGGCCTCGCATACCTTATTCCCACGCATTTCAATTAAACGTCCATCACATCGTGTTGAGGCTTTACAACGTTCATTGTTGGGCTCAGGGTTATGCCTCTGTTTCGTTTTCACAAACCCTCCCTGTATCTTGTGCTTGTTTGATTACCCTCCCATCCAGTATGGCTCCTATCGTGAGGATTGAACCAAACAATATCCAAACCCTCCTATTATACGATGATGCTAGGGAAGATTTAGAAAGAAGTGGTTGGCTCGTTTTCATTAGAAAGTTTCAGGGTTTTAATTTACAGGTTGCCCAAGAATTCGCTTTCTCCTTTGATGGTTGTAGAGAGAAGGTTGGTAATGTGCAACTGGAGGTTACCGAATATTTCCTGAGTCAAGCTACATGACTCCCTGCAAGCCCTGAAATTTTACACTTTTGTTAGCAAAGTTTAATCTCATTTTTTTTGCTTGCTGGAGACACGATTTTGCGGGAGAGATTCTGAGCAAACCGCTGCGAATTACAACAAACCCTTTAAAACCCAGAACCGAAATGGGTCGTTTTATCTTCATTTCAGGCAGTTTCTCCAAAAAATGGACTATTGCAGAGATATGCCTTGACCTTTGGAGGTAAATTTCTCAGAATTTTTGTTCAGGTAAGATGAGCGTTTATTTTATTTTATTCTGTTACCGACCCTTGTCTACCCTACAACGCCTCTCTCACCTCCCCAGACTTGTATCTCTTCCCCTAACAGTAAGTCCTTGATCGATCCCAAGTTCACTCAACAGGCTAGTCAATAGATTACACATCTAAATGACTGTGTTAAAATTGTAAAGAAACCTACAGGAAAGAAGTTTAAAAGTAATGTTGATGTCAATTTCAAAAACAAAAGAGTTGGCAGGATAATTTCTCGAAGTCTTCGAAATAAGACAAACTCTCGTGCATATGCGATCAACATGATTGAGGTTAACGAAAGCTCAGACTCTGAAATTGACAAATTCCTTGCAGAGGAAGACCCTGTGTCATTTGGGCCATACCCTGACCGACCCTATAACTTTGTCAATAATTTTCCTCCTTGTTTGAAAGACAATCCAGAGTTTCCTGGTGTCCAGTTTTGCAATAAATCTACTATCCATGTGGAGGGTTCTCCGATCCATAATCT
>ML813556.1:129961-143253 GCA_009831015.1 Picea engelmannii | reverse complement strand
GATCCTAAGCCACTAGTCCCCTACGCTGGATAGGACCTGCAAAAACCTGAAACCCTAGCCTCCCATCCACGATCTCTTCTGTACATATGAAGACTATCAATTGGTTGTAACTCTTCCATTGTATCTTGAGTTGTTCCTCATCTCCAACACAATTTGATAAAAAAAAACCTTTTCTTAAATCAACATTTATAAACATTCAAACACATATGTTAGAAATAAGATAACTTAAAAATATGCCATTCTACTAGTGAAACTAATAATTATTATGTACACCATATAGCTAACAAACAAAAAAAATGCCTACAAAACATAATGTTTTTGTTTGTTTGTTTGTTTGTTAGAAATGCCCGTCACTTGCGGGGCCAACATTTCAACCATTGGGTAAAAAACCACAATCTAGGGGCATCTAAGCTGTCAAAATCACTCGGAGATCGCACCCGGTTTGGACTGCACCAACCCTTAACATGGCTGGATTTTTTTCGGTGTATCCTCCCAACTAAACATACCGTAAAGGTCTTGAACTTGTATCGCCAAGCAAACACAACCCACACCTTAACAACTTGAGTTAGGAATTGACGCCTATAAAACATAATGTTTAGACCAATCAAAATAAGGAGATTTTATACTTATACAAATTTGTATAAAAAACCACAAAACAAACTTTTTACATTATTTCAAGGATGAAAGAAAAATATTTGATTTATTTACAAAAATCAACTATCCTTTGGTTAAATGCCAAATAAAAGATAACCTTAAACTATTACTTAAATATAAAGTTATTTATGTCATTTTAACATTGTTATTATTTAATATGAAATTGAGTGAGTTAATGAGTGAATAAATTGAGCAAAAGTGGATAAAATATATTTTAATTTTTTTTTTTTTACTCTTAATTAATTAATTAATTTTTAAAAATTTAAATTATTTTAAAATAAATCAAAACTATTTAAAATAAAATTTTATAATTGAAATTTCATAAATCAAATTAAATTTTAACTATTAATAAAATTCATATTTCAACTTTTAACAAAATTCCTATCAAATTTAAAAAAATAAATTAAAACATTAACATTATTCAATCACCCATATAAAATCCTAATATGGATAAACAACTATATCATTTATACACTTTTCTAAACACTCTTTACCACTCAGAAATCACCCAACTTTTAAAAAACTATTACCTATTAGAAATCACCGAGCGCCTCCAACCATGCAGGGATATCGTATAAAGTCTATCAACAGACGTACATCCTCTCTATCCCGAAAGGAATGGAGTCGTCGGAGTAACATGTTACGCCACAAAATCAGCAGAAACAGCAATGGCTTCTGCACTGCACATCCATCACAACCCCCGATTTCAATTTCAATTCCCATCATCTTCCACACTACTTCCCATAAGCCCAAAACCTCAAACTCACATTCAAACCTCCGAGCCCATCAAATCCGTACAAGCCCACAATGCAAATGCTAATTCCTGTGAACTCTCATCCACACCATACCCAACCAATGTTAATCCGACCACCAAATTCACCCCTGCAATTTACCGACTGTCCCCAAACTTCACATCAAAAGACCTCGTGAAGGTGGTGAGGAGCCAGAAGGACCCTGAAATGGCCCTCAGAGTATTTCGCTGGGCCACAAAACAAGAAGGCTACACTCCAGATTCTTCAGTCTATGAAATGATGATCCGTCGTCTGGGCTTTGCAGGGCGTTTTGACAAGATGCGAAATGTTTTCGACGAGATGGGTTTCCACAATTGCGGCCCAACAGAGGCAGCCTTCGCAGACATGATGAAGAGCTACATCAATGCCCACATGGTGGACCAGGCCTTCGGAGTCCTCAAAGAAATGGAGGTAACTGGACTTGCACCCCCAACCCAGTACTACAATTATTTGCTCAATGTCCTTGTGGATGAGAATAGACTTAAGATGGTTGAGTCACTGTATTCACGAATGAGGGCTGCTGGGGTCCAACCTGATGTCAAGACCTTCAACATATTGATCAAGGCCTTCAGCAGGGCTAACCAGATGGGTTCTGCATTGGGTATGTTAAAAGAGATTCTTAAGTATGGGTTGGTCCCTGATTATATAACATACAACACTCTTATCCTTGGGTTCAGTAAGGAGGGTAGGATGGAAGAGGCTTTGGAGTTATATAAGGAAATGTGTTCACATGGGTGTGTTCCTAGCAGTGTAACATACAATGTTCTGCTTCATGGGTTCTGCAAGCAGGGTAGGGTGGAGGAGGCAACAAGCCTTCTGAAAGAGATGTCTGGGAATGGTTTCTCTCCTAATAGGGTCACTTTCAATACATTGATCAATGGGTTCTGCAAGGCCGGAGAGGCATCCAAGGCTGCAGAGCTTCTGCGGGAGATGGCGGCAGAGGGGTTCGAACCTGATGTCATTACATATAATACTCTGATATCGGGCCTGTGCAGGAAGGGGAAATCCCAAGAGGCTAGAAGGCTTTTGGATGAAATGGTTTCTACGGATTGTGTTCCAGATTTAGTTACATATAACAGTCTGATCAATCTAATGTGCAAGGAGGGGAAGGTGGAAGAAGCCAGGGAGCTCTTCAATGAGCTAACTAGCAAGGGGTATGATCCTGATATTTATACCCATAATATTATATTGCATGGGTTATGTAAGGGTGGCAAGGTCGATGCCGCCGCAGAGTTCATCGGCGAAATGCATGCCAAGGGTTGTGTTCCAGACAGAGTGACTTATAATGTGTTGATGGATAGGCTGTGCAGGGAGGGAAGAATGAATCAAGCGATGCAACTCTTGAGAGAAATGGAAAACAAGGACTGTCATCCAGATTTTATCACATATAATACCTTAATAGATGGTCTATGCAAAAAAGAAAGAGTTCAAGAGGCAGAAGAGCTTTTCGGTGAGATGGATGACAGGGGAATCACGTCAACTGTGATAACATACAATTCCCTCGTTGATGGTCTCTGTAGAGTTGGGAGGGTCGAAGAAGCAACTGAGCTCATTGATGAAATGCTTCTTAAGGGGTTAGTTCCTGACAGGGTAACATTCAATTGTATCCTGACAGCCTTCTGTAGAGAGGGAAATATCGATAAGGCAACAGATATCATCCGGATGATGGTTCACAATGGTTGGAATCCAGATGCTATTACATATGGTACTCTGATTTATGGGCTTTGCAGAACTGACAGATATGAGCCCGCTATCAAAATATTGCGAGCAATGCCCATGAAAGGGATGCTTCCTGATGCAGTGGCCTATAATCCCATCTTAAAATATCTCTGCTTGCGGAAGAGGATGCGTGAAGCTATGGCGATCTATACAGAGATGTTGGAACAGGGTGTTGCTCCAAATGCTCAAACGTACAATACCCTTTTCCGGGGACTTTGCAGGGGAGGGGGTCCTATAGGAGAGGCTATAGAGTTTGTGGAGAATATGATGGAGAAGGGGTTCCTTCCAAAGATGGCAACATTCATGGACCTTCTTGAAGGTCTGTGTGAACTAGGCAGGGGAAAGACAGTAGTAAGGCTTGTAAATCTGGCTATGCAGAAAGGCTGCTTGGCAGAGAGTGAAAGGGCCATGGTGAATGGGTTTCTCAAGATTGGCAAAGTGGAAGACGCTATTATTATCTTGGGCCAATTGTTGGATGCGAATATAATATAGCATCTGCTTGAGCTGGAAGTTGAATAATACAATTCTGGATAAAGGAGAAATGTTGTGATGTTTATCATCACAATTTGGCACCACTGCAAAGGACAATTGTTCCAGACCAAGCAGTGATGTCATTGGAGGGAATGGACAAAACTTTAGGCAGGGCTTCTTGCATCAGGCTGCCAAGGAACTTTTGAATTTTGCAACTATACTGAATACTTTGATATGCATAACTACACTCTTGTGATGTATCAGAGCAAAATGAGCAACAGACGTGTGAATTTTCCATTGATTTCCTGTCTAAGAAGATAAGCTTGTCAAGCGAAGTTGCTTGTCGTTTCCAGGAACTCTCATAATTATTTGCAGACAAATGTATGCAAACCATAGGCAAAAGATATATTGCTAAAATATATTTGTTTGAAAACAGTTCCCTCGCATAATTATGAATGCAATTCATTCATTCAAGATCACAGTTAACTCTCCATATATACATATAGCTGTCGTTCAACCTGTGCACTTAGTTCTTCTTGAATTGTTTAAGTTGAACATACCGTGAGCAAACTTATTGCTGGTGGTTTGTGCCATTTGACAAATTGAATTTTATAGTGTTCATAGTGAAATTGATCAGTGGCCTGGTCATATTGAGCATCATATCAGGCACTGGATTTATGCATTGGAGAGCCAAATTGTTATCAGCTATATTCCTACCTAAAAGGACACAGTTATGTATGGTTTTGCATCAAGGTATGTGTGTTCTTATATGTTTGTACACTTTCAGGTTTGTTTGAACTTATTGATGTATACTGTACTGGAATTTTAGTATAATCTGTAAGTTTTAAATCTGCGAAGTAAAACAATGCATACAGATTCTTAAGCAAAACATAAATTAATCAATGGCTCGTACACAGTACACAGAGATTTACGCTAGAAACCCTTAACCGGGAGAAAACCAGCCTTCCTTGGTGCCGCACCTTTCAACTCTTCATTGTATTAATTTCACCATTCACCATACAATATATACCATGTTTTAGGTATTCCGTAGCTACCAAAACCCTAATCCTTTAATCCGGGATTAATTTAGAAAACCGCTAAAAATAGCAAAATCCGCTAAAATAGAAAAAACCACAATTGTTGAATTTGACGCGCCACACACACACATGCAAAGAATATAACACATACCCAACATTCTCCCACTTGTTGTTTTCTTTGCATACAGGGTTCACAAGATTACATAGTCAACAATCTAGGGCAACAATGCCCATTGTTTTTCTACACCAGGAGAACTTCTCTGTGCTCATAGGTTTTGTCAATGAATCTGCAACATTCTTCAAAGTGTCAACCTTTTCTAGTAACACCTTCTTTTCTTCAACCATGTCTCTCACAAAGTGATACCGAACATCAATATGCTTTGTCTTTGAATGATAAGCAGGGTTCTTTACGAGGAAGATTGCACTTTGACTGTCACAATCTAATCTCATTGCTCTTTGTAACAATCCAATACTTGAACACAATCTCTGTAACCATACTGCTTCCTTGCTTGCATGAGTGACTGCCATGTATTTAGCTTCTGTAGATGAGAGTGCCACTACAGACTGTCTTTTGCTCATCCAACTGATTGCTCCTCCAAATAGGTTAAATACATAACCCACTTGTAAATCTTTTGCGATCTAGATCTCCAACCCAGTTTGCATCAACAAACCCATGTATGTCCACCACTCTGTCCAATCCTGGTCTTCCTTGGTAGCACAATCCATAATTGGTAGTGCCACGCAAATCCTTGAAGACCCTCTTTATTTGATTCGAAAAGATCTTTTAAATGACAATGGTTGAGTTATCTTGCATGAGTTAAATTACCATTTAGGAAAACTGAAGAAAGAGGAAGAATGAAAGAGGAAACATAGCAGCCATAAGATAATATATAGATCCAAACATAATCATGAAGAACAACAAACCATAAAACACCAAAGTGATAACGGAGTTCGACAATCTCGCCTATGTCTTAGTGGGTGAGGCTTTCTTATTTCTGTTCAAAGCTTTAAAAGTACATCATAACAGTGCCAAAAATGTTACAAACTGATTTGGTCTTGTTCTACCAGATCTCAAAAACCCAACAAATTGACGGCACTGAAAACAGATGACTGGAGCTCCCAAAAATGGCTCGCAAAGGTGCTCTCCTCAATGGCTTCCCTGCATAAAAATGGCTTTGGCTCAATAATTCTTCAGCATAAACCTGTTCTGAATCTCCTCCCATGGCTTCAAGAGCCTCTGGTTTATATAGACTAGAAGTGGGTAACAACCTCCCAACCTCTCCCCAAGATCTGGCCTCAAAAAGGTCCCAAGATCCTCCAAAAATGGATTAAATCTCCAAAAACTGTTGAAGAAATCCAAATAAAATCATAATACAAAGTTTAAAAACCCACTTTTGCAATTAATCAGGGCACAACCCCCTTTTTCCGCGCTCTTGGGCATATGGGGCGCTGCCATGTGCCCAAGTGCTAAGGCTTGGCGCGTTGGCTCCCTGCTATCTCGACTCTTGGTTATATGTGAAAGGCCATATGGCTGCGGTCTAGTTTCCCCACACGCTAATACAGTTAGCTCTCCGACGGTGTAGCCCAAGGTTAAGCCTCCTGGTCGGCGGGCTAGCCCGACCGACCGGGGCTAACCCCTTATCTCCTGCGGAAACCGTTATAAGCACCTGGGTCACAAAGGTGGAGGTCACATGGTAGTGGTCATATGCAAACGGTGTAGTGCGCCGAGGGTTGAGTCAAACCGCACGCCAACAGTCACATGGCATGGTTGTATGGAGTTGCGCCGGGGGCTGGGGCCTAGCCCCAACCCTATTCTTCGTTAACAATACATAGCATCGACTTTAAATAGTTGTGGCGCCACTATAGGGTAAGAACTAATGTGAGGGCGGGTTGGCTAGCTCGGCCCTGCCAAGTCTTACGCCCGAACCATAGGTCATGGGGTCGACTCCCGTGAACTCCAAACATTTTGCCAAAACCAACGAACCACTAAATGGGTGCCATGTGGCAGCCCATGACTGGGCCACGTGGCACCTCACCACTTGTCCACAACTGCCATGTGTCAAGCGATAAATGGTCCCCCTGTCAACACCACTGTACCTTGCCACGTCAGCTTGTGCCACGTGCCACCCTTGCAGTGGTGCCACGTGTCACACTTTGATTGGTCCACCTGTACCTGCCCACGTCAGTGCCAACGTACCCTGCCACGTCAGCTGTACGGCTGTACGACCTGTACAGTCAGCTACCACGTCAACACTGTACGGACTGTATAGTCAGCATCTTTTTTTGCCTGTTTGACAAAACGAATAGATAGCGATATCTTGAGCATACGACGTCTGTTTGAGCCCGTTCAAGTTGCGTTGGGTTTGTTTCGACGAGGTCTACTCACACATCCGTTTTGAAGCCATTCTGATCACTTTGATTTTTAGGCCTTCTTGGACCCCATCTTGGCTCTTGATCCGATTCTGGATCACACCTCCCCACTAAAGACCTTTTGGTCCTCCAAAAGGTTACTGACCAGTCATCAAGTGCGGGATAGGCCACCCGAATTGTTCTCTGTCTTTAAACTCTGTCCTGTGCACCTGTCTCATCAAGATTAGTTGTAAAACAACCATGATAACTGACAGTTTATTGTTAGCCACTTGTACTCTGTCACATCTTATTGATGCCACTATCATCCATGTTGACAACATTACTAATGATAACATCAGAAATATGACTGCAAATGAGCTAATATGTTTGTAATATTTGCACGACATTAGCTTATCTTGAAGAAAAGTGTGATTGATCTTCCATTCTACAATCATATCTTGTTCTTTCTTAAGATCAATGACTTGATTTGAAACAATTGTAGGTGTGTTGCTTGCATGAGCCGCCTTTCTTAATTGTTCAATTGTTTGAAGAGATTTATTTGCCTTTAAATGATGAACATGAACAACATATTCTTTACCTGCTTTGATTAAGTGATATTGATTCTTTTCCCTGTAGAAAATTGCTTTACAATCATATAAGTAAGGACTGCCTAAGACCATTCCACATTCATTGAGTGGCACCACATCACATGTTACCTCGTCCACAAACTTAGATGAAATTGCAAACTTTAATGTGCATTGCTTTGTTATGTGCAATTGATGATTGTTGCTTATTCATTTAAGTGTGTAAGGCTTATGATGTATCTGAGTGTTTAATTCCAATTGTTTAACCAATTTTTCTGAAATTAAGTTAGATTGAGATCCACTATTTATCAATGTGTCGACCTTAGTATGTCTCATTATGACCCTTATGTGAAACAATTTACTTTTAGAATCTAATCCATCACCAATTTTACCTGCCAAACCAACCAATGAGACTTTAGATTCATCACTTGAATCTGATCCCAAGTCTGTTGGTCGTGTTGCTGCTGCAACTGTTTGCCTCCCTTTCCTCTCTTTGAACCACTTTGGTCTCTTCTCGGGATGCAATTGCCAGCAATGATCCTCATCATGCCCTTCTTTTTTGCAATGCTTGCAAGAGGGTTTCTCTTCCTTTCTTGCCACTGAATTTGCCTTCTTGCCATTCCACTTCCTTTTGTCCTCTTTCCTTGAAGACGATTCCCCTGATACACCAACTCCTGTTTTCCTTGCCTCAACGTATGTAGCTTGAACAGAAACCTCATCAAGATTAGTAGGTCCAAACATAAATACAGTGTTACGAATATGTGCAGGTAAACCTCCTATATACTTCATAAGAGTTTCTTGGGTATGTAAAGGAATATTTAACATCAATGCCATTTTACGAAATCCATTTGTATATTCTTGCACTGTTTGTCCTTTTCTTAGTTTGAGAGCTTGCCATTCAATTAAAGCTTTCTCTTTATAACCCAAAGGATAGAATTGCTTTCTAAGTGCAGAAACAAAAACTTGCCATGATGAAAATACATTACCCACTTGTTGCGTACCATTTTGCAACTTGCTTTGCCACCAGATGAGTGCTGTGCTTGCAAGTCTAAGTGATGCCAACTTGATTTGAGTTGCCTCATCCTTGATTTGTTGCACACTGCAATAAACCTTCATCTGTCTGACCTAGTTATCAAGCCTCTCTGCATTGACTTCACCATCATACATGGGTAATTTGAATTTAACATCAAGCTTAAGTATAGGCATATCATGTTTATGTTTATGGACATGTTTTCTTGCGGTGCTTTTAGAACTTGAACTTGAAGAAGAAGAAGAAGAAGGAGGTGAAGGAGGAATTTGAGGAGGATCCTCTCCTTCTTCATTTTTGACCTTTGAAGATTCACCTAGAACCGATTTCTTTCATTCCAAGTAATCCTCGTACAACACCTTCATCATCTCCAACATGGCGAAGAAAGTTTTTCGAAACTCTTTCTCATCATGAGAAAGTCCCTCTTCCGATTCCATCTTCTCACTTTGAGAAGTTCTCTTTCTCAATCCAATCAATGGATTCTCTTCAACAAGTTCGCCCTCACCACGATTCAGCCTTTCCCTGGTAATCATGCAAACTCAAAAACCAAACGTCAACTAGCTCTGATACCACTTGATCCGAAAAGATCTTTTAAACGACAATGGTTGAGTTATCTTGCATGAGTTAAATTACCATTTAGGAAAACTGAAGAAAGAGGAAGAATGAAAGAGGAAAAGTAGTAGCCATAAGATAATATACAGATCCGAACATAATCATGAAGAACAACAAACCATAAAACACCAAAGTGATAACGGAGTTCGGCAATCTCACCTACATCTCCGGGTCTTTGTCTCAGTGGGTGAGGCTTTCTTATTTCTATTCAAAGATTAAAAGTATATCATAACAATGCCAAAAAGGTTACAAACTGATCTGGTCTTGTTCTACTAGATCTCAAGAACCCAACAAAATTGACGGCATTGAAAACGGATGACCGGAGCTCCCATAAATGGCCCGCAAAGGTGCTCTCCTCAATGGCTTCCCTGCATAAAAATGGCTTTGGCTCAATAATTCTTCAGCATAAACCTGTTCTGAACCTCCTCCCATGGCTTCAAGAGGCTTTAGTTTATATAGACTAGAAGTGGGTAATAACTTCCCAACTTCTCCCTAAGATCTGGCTTCAAAAAGGGCCCAAGATCCTCTAAAAATGGATTAAATCTCCAAAAACTGCTGAAGAAATCCAAATAAAATCATAATACAAAGTTTAAAAACCCACTTTTGCAATTAATCAGGGCACAACCCCCTTTTTCCGTGCTCTTGGGCATATGGGGTGCTACCATGTGCCCAAGTGCTAAGGCTTAGCGTGTTGGCTCCCTGCTATCTCGACTCCTGGTTATATGTTAAAGGCCATATGGCCGCGGTCTAGTTCCCCCACGCGCTAATACAATTATCTCTCTGACGGTGTAGCCCAAGGTTAAGCCCCTTGGTCGGTGGGCTAGCCCGACCGACCGGGGCTAACCCCTTATCTCACGCGCCAACCATTATAAGCACCCAGGTCACAAAGGTGGAGGTCACGTGGTAGTGGTCATATGCAAACGGTGTATTGCGCCGAGGGTTGAGTCAAACCGCATGCCAACAGTCGCATGGCATGGTTGTATGGAGTTGCGCCGGGGCCCCAACCCTATTCTCCGTTAACAATACATACATCAACTTTAAATAGCTGTGGCGCCACTATAGGGTAAGAACTAATGTGAGGGCAGGCTGGCTAGCTTGACCTTGCCAAGTCTTACGCCCGAACCATAGGTCACGGGGTCTACTCTCGTGAACTCCAAACATTTTGCCAAAACCAACGAACCACTAAATGGGTGCCACGTGGCAGCCCATGACTAGGCCAAGTGGAACCTCACCACTTGCCCACAACTGCCACGTGTCAAGCGATAATTGGTCCACCTGTCAACACCTGTCAGCGCCACTGTACCTTGCCACGTCAGCCTGTGCCACGTGTCACCCTTGCAGTGGTGCCATGTGTCACACTCTGACTAGTCCACCTGTACCTGCCCACGTCAGCGCCAACGTACCCTGCAACGTCAGTTGTATGGTCGTACGACTTGTATAATCAGCTGCCATGTCAGCACTGTACAGTCAACATCTTTTTTTGTTTGTTTGACGAAACGAACAGATTACGATATCTTG
This sequence comes from Picea engelmannii, assembly GCA_009831015.1. NCBI lineage: Eukaryota > Viridiplantae > Streptophyta > Pinopsida > Pinales > Pinaceae > Picea > Picea engelmannii. The sequence continues at coordinate 132,491 of ML813556.1, read as the reverse complement.
AGCATATGACGTTCATTTGAGCCCGTTCAAGTTGCGTTGGGTTCGTATCAACGCGGCCTACGCACACGTCTGTTTTGAAGCCATTCCGAGCACTTTGATTTTTAGGCCTTCCTGGACCCCATCTTGGCTCTGGATTCGATTCTGGATCATCACTGCTATCCAATGCTCCTTCCTTGGTTTTGACATATACCTGCTCAAAACTCCCACTGCATGTGCAATGTCTGGTCTAGTACAAACCATTGCATACATCAAACTGCCAACTGCATTGGCATATGAAACATGGGACATGTCCTCGTCTTCTTCCTGTGTCTTGGGACACTGACCTGCAGATAACTTTACACCTATAGGAATATGAACCTTGATCGGTTTACTTCCATGTATATTAAACCTCTGCAATATCGTCTCAACATATTTTCTCTGATTCAACCAGAGTTTCCTGTTTGCACGATCTCTTTTAATCTCCATTCCCAGAATGAAGTTAGCAACACTGAGATCCTTCATGTCAAATTTGGAGGATAGCTGCGATTTCACCTCCTTGATAACATCCATATTATTTCTTACCAGCAACATGTCATCAACATACAACACTACATAAATGAAGTGATTACCAACCTGCTTGGAATATACAGAGTGATCGCCCTTGCTTCTCACAAATCCCAATCCAAGGATGTATGTGTCAAAATTTTGGTACCACATCCTAGGTGATTGCTTCAGACCATATAGTGACTTCTTTAACTTACAGACCAACTCTTTGTTTCCCTTCACTACAAAGCCTTTTGGTTGCTTCATGTAGATTTCTTCTTCCAGATCCCTATGTAGGAATGCTGTCTTCACATCCATCTGTTCCACTTCAAGGTCAAAAGCAACAACAATAGATAAAAGAAATCTAATAGAAGTTAACTTGGGAACAAGAGAAAAAATCTCACCAAAGTCAATTCCCACTACCTGGGAATAACCTTTTCCTACTAATCGAGCTTTGTATTTCTCCAGTTTTCCTTCTGCATTACACTTCTTCTTAAACAACCATTTGCTACCAATAGATTTTCTTCCAGTCGGCAACTCAACTATATCCCATGCCTCATTCTTATCCAAGGCATCCATTTCTTCAACCATGGCCTTCTTCCAGAGTTTACTATCCTCTGAATTCATTGCTTCCCCGACAGTTCTGGGATCATCATCAGTAATAGATAAAGCAAAATTAGAACGAAAATCAGGTGGACTATACCTTTCTGGTTGCCTTCTTTCCCTCACTGATCTCCTCAATATTGGGGTATGAGGTTCTTCTTCTTCTGCTTCATCTTCTTTAGATGATTCAGATTTTGCATCATCCAACTCAAACTCTATTTTCTCAGGTTCTTCTTGCCTTGGTAGGAATTCATGTTTGGAAGCATCTTTTACCTCTCTAAAAACAACTGTTAGATTTTTAGGGTAAGAGTAAAACAACAGTCTCTTTTTAAAAATGAAAGCAACAATCCTTTCGATCTGAAGTACAGAACAACAATAGGCAGTGACAGTAGAATAGAACTCTGATCTTAAGATTGTAAAGTCATATAATCAATAAATCTAGATCTCAAACAGAAAAATGAAAACCCTAACTTAACAGAGATATTCCAATCCTCTAAGTTAGACAGTAGAGATCTATGCAAATACCCCAACAGTAAATTCAAGCTCAATGTAATAACAAGGTTTAGATCACAGTCATTGTTTAACAGTTCTATTTCAGCATTATTAAACTCAGATCATATACTGAAACTAAAACAGAAATAATCTCTCTAAACAGCAGTAGATTGAATCTAATTGATAGTAAGTATTCAAATGAGAAACATACCTGTCCACAGCCTTACCTCTGAAGATGAAACAACCACAAAGAAATAGGTCCTGAGTGTTATGCTCAGTTAAAGTTTGGTTCAGATCTATTAGAGATCTAAAATGCCACTGTTTGAAAGAACTTTTATGCCACCAGAGTCAAGACAAAAGTAGAGCCAAATCCAAACAATAAAACCCTAACCCTCACAGCAAACAAGGCTAAGGTTCAGATGAGGCTACAACAAACAAACGAGGTTACCCTCAGAATTTACCCCTGGCAGCCAGCGTTCCCTTCTCCACAGGCAGCAGTACCCTCAGGATAGAAGCGGCACCTACAAGCATGGACAGTGGCACCTTCTGGCAGGTCACGGCACCCCCTTAGCAGGACACGGCACCCTCTACACAGGTCACGGCTCCCTCTAGCAGGTCACGGTACCCTCATGCAAGTCACGGTACCCTCATGCAACAGATGGCAGCATCCTTTGCATACACAGTAGCAACAGGAAGAGGGAGGGTAAGGACAGCAGCAAGAGAACCTTCACCAAGACAGGACTGCAACAAGAAACTTCACCCAAAAACGGGACTGCACCAAATTCTGGACTGAGGCCGCAAGTTTAAGAGACTCCACGCTTAGGATAGAGACACAATAGAATGTGAGTGAACAAGTGAGGGGGAGGGTTCTAATTTATAGTTGAGGTTAGGGTAGGAGAGTAATAAAAATAAT
>ML813556.1:32757-73817 GCA_009831015.1 Picea engelmannii | reverse complement strand
ACAGTCCTCCCGAGCACCTCCCAACCTCCCTAGAACATAAATTAACATATAAACATTCAACTACACAGATACATCAATTCTTACCAATCTTTCTTTGTTCTGTCCATCTGGTCATCTTCTAACTGTTCTGCAATTCATTTCTTTCTCTGTCTGTTTATCAGGTTTGCTCTGCATCAACTTGTTCTATCATTCTGCTCTGCTTCAACTTGTTTTGTTAGTCTGCTTTGCATTTCATCTCACACTGCACATATGCTCAATATCCTCCTGCGCATTCTCTCCTTTTCCTTTTCTTACAGTTTCATTCTTCTCTCATACAGAACAACCAACCGCGCACAGTCTGTCTCATCTTCTTTTATACACACCTACACGACGGTTCAACTTCCCAACTCCTTAGGAAAAAAGATGAAAACTGTCTAAGCAATTGAAACGCCAACTAATCGGCAATCATGAGTCCGTTTCGCTAACAGATTCGAAACTGAGGAGTTAACTGTGAGAGAGAAAAGTAACCCTCCGATCAACACTTGATCTGACGGTTCAGATCATTCTGCGATTTCGCATATCGCTATTTCGACATTCCTGATGTTCAATGTACTTGTCACTTCCAAATCCTGATCCACGAAACTCCGTGAAGAAGTCAGATCAATGGTCCAGATCACTTCTTGATATGACGGTTGCAATTACGTCGCGATTTCGCATATCGCGATATCAACATTCTTGTTGCATTGTTTTCTTGCCTCTCCATGTTGCGATCCCTAAAACTCCGATATGGAGTTAGATCAATGGTCCAGATCTGAGCTTGATTCAACGACTGCGATTGAATTGCAATTTCGCATATCGCAAAATCAACATTCTTGTTGCATTGTTTTCTTGCCTCTCCATGTTGCGATCCCCGAAACTCTGATATGGAGTTAGATCAACGGTCCAAATCTTAGCTTGATTCAACGGTTGCGATTGAGTCGCAATTTTGCATATCGCGAAATCGACATCCTTGATGTCTAGTGTTTTTGTCACTTCGAAGTCCCGATTCACGAAACTCCGACATGGGGTCGGATCAACGGTCCAGATCTGATCTCTATTCAAAGGCTGCGATTAAATTTGCGATTTCGCATATCGCGATATCGGGATTCCTGATGTTAATAAAATTTGACATCTCCAACTCTCGATCCCCGAAACTTCGACATGAAGTTAGATCAACGATCCAGATCTGAGCTTGATTCAACGACTGCGATTGAATCGTGATTTCGCATATCGTGAAATCGACATTCTTGTTGCATTGTTTCTTTGACATCTCTAACACACGATCCTCGAAACCTTGACATGGACTGGAATCAACGGTCCAGATTCAACCTTAATATGACGGCTCAGATTACATCGTGATTTCGCATATCGCGATATCAAGATTCCTAATGTCAATAATCTTTGACATGTCCAACTCTCGATCCCCGAAACTCTGACAAGGACTGGAATCAACGGTCCAGATCAAACCTTTGATTTGACGGCTCAGCTTACATCGCGATTTCGAGAAGTTAAGGAACCCTTTTCCTTTGACTCTCCAGTCAGTGAACTTACGATCTTTCCCCACGTGTCCTTCCTGATGATGGACGGTCCTCCTTCTTTCGAAATTTTGTGAGCCCCTTTTCTCCTTGTTATACTTTAAAAGGCGTCTAGATTCTCCTTGATCCAACGATGGTCGGATCCCGCGCTTGGATCGAACCCCTGAGATCTATCCTCCTCTTCAGTGCTCTCTTCTTGTCTAAATTCAAATCTGACGGCCCTCGTTCTGTCAAGAATTTTGGATGGGATCCAATGATCAGTAGTTCTTCTCAAACTTTACGAGTCTTCGATCACTCGATCAATGTTGTGTTGCCTTCGATCATTCGCCTTCGATCATTCGACCTTACTGACCTTATCTTCTGTTTGCCTGTCGATTACAAAATTCCTATACTCATGCCATCTTCACTATTGTACTTGCCATCGATGACAAGCATTCACTGTCTATTAAATATTTTCCATTCGCTGTCTGTTAAATATTTGCCAACAAGGTGGTTGATATATTGGCTAGAGTGGGCACCCCAGATACACAAGTCCTGCATGTAGCACAGGGGAACTCAGTAGCAGGCAGTAGACCCCAGTCACCCTCTCGCACATACACCTCTGCGAGTAGGATTCCCAGACCCTTGTTTCCCAGTTTCCAGAGGGCACCCCTGGTAGCAGCACCGCCACCGATAACACAGAGGCCACACACTCATGCCGATGACATTGCAGAGTATAGGAGGGAGTACGCAACATTGGGTCGTGACTTCCATCAGGACATGAACTTAGTCGAGTACCGTGGACTCAGACTCAAGAACCTCCCCAGAGAGCCGTAGAGGGGAGGACCACAACAGCAGTAGGGGCATAACCTCGATTTCATTTGAAAAGTTGGGAAACTCACCATCCCTTCCTTCGACAGATCGTCCAAATACACTGCCAGAGCTTGGGTACAAAAGCTAGACACGTATTACAAGCTCAACTAGATGACCGAGACATTGTCCATCAGTTTCGTGACCTTACACTTGGAGGGTGAGGCACACGAGTGGTGGTATCATGGACTGGTGGAATTGGGTCACAATCGCATCACCTCCTATAGGGAGTTTACAGATAGGCTCATGGATAGGTTTGACAGGAAGCATCCCGAGATACACTTCAGGGATCTAGCCCAGTTGAGACAAACTGGCACAACATAGGTGTTCATCATAGAGTTTTAGCAGGTAGCCATGGAAATGAAAGATATATCAGAGCCCAGGCTGATCATGCTATTCATAGAATGACTCATAGAGCCTTTGAGAGGACGGGTGAAGGCATACAGGCCTCCCACTTTGCAGGATGCCATCCTTCGCACTCGAGATCTAGCAAACTCGGTGCCAAAGACTGAAAATTTCTCCAAACCATTTGTGCCCCAGAGGGATTGAGACATGAATCCATTCCAGAGAGAATGGAAGGGCAAGGAGAAGTTGGATGATGAGACTAGGTGAGAGATTATGAGGAAGAAGCTTTGCTTCAGCTGCAAAGATCCTTGGGTCCCAGGCCATAAGTGCATGGGCAAGGGAGAGATTCATTATATTGAGGTAGAAGTAGACAGCGTGGACAGTGAGGAGGAGGAGCAAGACAGTGGATCCACTAGTTCAAAGGAGGATTCAACACCAGCAGAGGAGAAACCTCCCCGTAGACCATTGACACTGACAAGAGTCCATCCTCCAGTAGTCCCACAACCGCCATAATAGGCTAACAGGAGGAAACTAGCAAAGGGAGGTTTCATAGTGACCCTTTTTGGTGTTCCCAGGTATGATACCCTCCGTATCAAAGGGATTATTTAGGGGCAATGGGCAATCACCCTGATATTGTGGGGCCACCCACAACTTCATCGACGCTTCACTAGTATCGAGACAGACACTTTAGACAAAGGAGTTTGAGGGGTTTGATGTTGCGGTAGCATATGGCCACATAGTGGAGTGTCTAGACAGAGTTCCAAACTTAGAGATGAATTTAGGCAACTACACAGTGAGAGACACATTTTATGTGGTTGACCTATCAGACACAGATGTGGTGTTAGGATTTCAGTGGATGATTACCTTGGGAAAAATCACTACCAACTACCAAACCTTGGAAATGGGATTCAAAGATCAGGATGGGAAGAAGGTTGTTCTAAGAGGTATGTCGACAGGAGCACCTAAGACAGTTTCAGCCAAGAGGATGGAGAGGATATTTAGACATGGGCAGGTAGCATATGCTACAAAATGCTTGATCACTACTCAGAAGGATTCAGAAGGTCGACAACAATACCATACAGAGATCAAGAATTTATTGGGACGACATCAATAGGTATTTGAGGCAATTCCACCAGGGAGACCACTTGGCAGGGGGTTTGAGCACACCATTGAGTTGGAGGAGGGGGACAAACCTATGATCACGCCCCCCCTATCTTCATCCTAGGAGGTTCAAGGATGATATAGAGAAGGAATTGCTAGTGATGGGACACATCAGACTGAGCAACAACCCATTTTCTTCTTCAATTGTATTAGTTCTGAAGAAGGATGGCACCATGAGGATGTGCATTGATTACCGAGCCTTGAACAAGAAAACCATCAAGAACCGATACCCTATCCCATGCATTGACGAGTTGATGGATGAACTGCATGGGGAAATTTTCTTCTCAAAAATTCATCTACGCTCTGGATATCATCAGATCAACATGCAAGAGCAGGACATAGAGAAGACGACATTTCGATGTCATTTTGGACACTTCGAGTTCCTGGTTATGCCATTTGGGCTAACCAATGCACCTGCTACATTCCAATCTTGCATGAACCATATATTCAGGGATCAGTTAAGGAAATCAGTCTTGGTTTTCTTCGACAACATCTTGATCTATAGCTGGTCATGGCAAGAGCATATGAGATACCTGGATGAGGTATTGAGCATCATGGAGGCACAATCATTATATGCCAAAGAGTCCAAGTGCGAGTTCGGTATGACATAGTTTCTTTACTTAGGCCACATCATCAGTGCACAAGGGGTACAAGTGCACCAAGAGAATATCATGTCCATTCTGGATTGGCCGACGCCCAAGAACGTGATAGAACTGAGGAGCTTCTTCGGGCTGTGCAACTATTATAGGCGGTTTGTCCGGGATTTTTCTGGGAGCACCGCTGGTAGATATTACCAAGCATGGGGCCTTCATATGGATTGAGAAATCACAGGAATCCTTTGATCACAGGAAGGAAGTCATGGGCACTTGTCCAGTGTTGGCCCTACCAGACTTCACCTTGCCATTTGTACTAGAGTGTGACGCATCTGATGAAGGGATTGGTATAGTTTTGATGCAGGAAGGACACCCCATTGTATTCGAGAGCCGAAATCTTAGTCAACCTGAAAGGTTGTACTCCATTTATGACAAGGAAATGTTGGTAATCATGCATGCCTTGACCAAGTTCAGACAATATTTGGTGGACAACAAATTTGTGGTCAAGACCAATCACACCAGTTTGAAGTATTTCCTTGAGAAGAAGGACCTCAGTGAGCACCAATAGAAATGGGTGACGAAGGTACATGCATTTGAATTTGACATAGAGTATGTTGAGGGGAAGAAGAACATTGTGGCCGATGCACTATTGAGGAGACCTGCGGCATGTTCTTTGATGGATATTTCAGCAGATTGGAAATCCCACTTGTTAGTGGAATATTCCAAGAACAAGTTCGCTTGTGAGGTGATGGATGGGAAGATACATGATGACCGGTATATTGTCATTGACGATGTCATATTTTACAAGGATATAGTCTACTTGGTGCCATATTCAAGGCTTAAGAAGAAGATCCTCACTGTAGTTCATGATTCACCTCTAGCAGGCCATCAAGGGTTTTTCAAAACCTATAGACAGATCAGAGAGAGGTTCTCATGGAAGGGCCTCAAACAAGACGTTATGAGACATGTCAGCGAGTGTGTGAATTTCCAGCAGAACAAGTCAAAGCATGCTCTTCCAACAGGGCTACTTCATCCATTCCCCATTCCAGAGCAGAAATGGGAGAGTATATATATGGACTTCATCACAGGTCTACCCAAGGTCCAAGGTAAGGACTACATCTATGTAGTGGTCGACAGATTGACCAAGTTTGCTCACTTATATGCCATATTGAAAGAGTACAACGTAGTTCAGGTAGCCGATATTTTCTTCAGGGAGGTCTTCAGACTTCATGGGTTGCCGAAGAACATCGTCAGTGACAGGGACAGCCGGTTCATAGGGACATTTTGGAGAGAGTTGTTTCGGTTGGTGGGGACAGAGTTGACACCTAACACCAACTATCACCGTCAGATAGATGTGCAGAGTGAGATTGTCAACAAGTGGGTTGAAGGGTATTTGAGGAACTATGTAGGAGGACAAAAAAGAACGTGGGTAAAGTGGTTACATTTAGGAGAACATTGCTACAACACCACCTTCCACATGTCCATTGGTATGATACCCTTCCGAGCATTGTACAGAAATGATACTCCCACTTTGGTAGACTTGGTATTCGGGGAGTTAAGAGCTCCCAAGGCCAAGGCTTGGATCACAGAGAGTCAGGAGATTCTCAAGTTGTTGAAAGAGAACCTGTAGACGACGCAAAACTGACAAAAGATAAGTGCGGAGATGCACATGATAGAGCACATCTTTGAGGTTGGAGATTTTTTTTTCTTGAGACTCCAACCTTACAGACAATCATCTATGAAGAAGAGTGGGGCCGAGAAGCTCAAGCCCATATTTTATGGTCCTTACAGGATCATGCACCGAGTAGGCGAGGTTTCTTACAAGCTAGAGCTTCCAGAGGGGAGCAAGATTCATAACATGTTCCACGTGTCTTGCCTAAAAAAGGCAATGGGACAATTCATTAGCACATCAGAGGAGCTTCCCCCATTGGATGAGGAGGGACAGTTGGACTTAGTTTCAGAGGAGGTTTTGGAGTTTCAGGAGCAGAAACTGAGGAGTAGGGTCATCAGAGAGTGTTTGATCAGATGGAGAGGGCTTCCAGTAGAGGACGCTACTTAGGAGAGCGAGCAGGTGTTGCAACACCCTGGACTGGTATTTCTTAAGGACAAGAAATTTTGGGAAGGGAGGACTGTAATGTCCCTTTCCAAAAAAGAGCTCCAAAGAGGAGGCTTAATGGTCTAAACTGCCCCGTTAGACTATAGCCAGGGACAAAGAGGGGTAAACAAGGTTACTAGAGGTCACTCCAGTCATAGGTGTTATATTCAGAAAGTGACATTGAACTAAAAAGGGTTAAAAGCGCTTTTAAGTCATTATGAGCTAAAAATAGAAGTCAACAGTGAATTAGGGTTTCAACAGTGATTTAGGGTTTTGCAAGTCAACAGTGAATTAGGGTTTCAACATGATTTAGGGTTTTGGAAAGCTATAAAGGAAGGGTCAGCGGCCTAATTCATCATTATGTAGATTATGACTTATCATTGAGGAGAAGAGGCACATCTCAAGAGAGATAGTTCAGTGTATTCCAGGAGGAAGACACCAATTGGGTGATTTCGATGTTGAAAGATGCACCCCAGTCACCGGGAAGATCATCCAGGTCTTCCATCATTATTCATTGATTCTGCAGTGCTCCCATATTCTGGGTATTATCTTTTAGTTGCTTATTTGTATTCTAGTTAAGATCCTTTGTCTTTTGATCTAGCCAAGTGTTGTTATTTTATTCAGATGCAATTGCTTATTTGTATTTCGGCTAAGATCCTTTGTCTGTTGATCTAGTCGAGTATTGTCAGTTTACTCAGTCGCATTTGGCCATTTTGTAATCCACATAGATATCATAATACAAAATTTGTAGTCCTTTGTCGCATTTATTATTTGTATGATAATTTATACGCTGTAAAACTTTGATCCTACACACACATTAGCAACGTTTCCTAGACTAGCCAAGTCAGGAACATTACACCCTCTCCCCTTGCAATCCCGTTAGGGTCACTAGAGAAGCCTCCCTTGTGTTGGACTTGTCCATCACTAAAAAAAGGGGGAAAACTATTGAGATGGTAGTCATAGGTGTCCTCAATGGTGTCACACACTTGTTTCTTGGGTTATTCTCAAACTACAAACTGTGCTTTAACATTTTTGGCGCCATTGTCGAGGAGGATTTTGAATCCTTTCTGATCCCATAACGACACTTGGAAAGTCTATCTCAATGCCTTTACCTTTATCTCTCTTGGTGACTTCATTTGAGGGAAGTTCCCTTTTCACCATCTATGATCTTTTCATAAAGTTCATCCGATGACTCCACAACCTAAGAACCCGTATTTCCAAAAGACACTTCCCTAAGGAAGGTTTAAGTCATCCAGGGTTTATCGAAGAATACCTTCTCATAATTCACCTGCTGTCAAAACATTATTCCAAGGAAGTCTTCCCTTTTCCCCAATGGCTCATCCTTGGGATAACAACCTTTACTAACTATTGACTATGGCCACCATCCCTGGGTACCCCAATAACATGCCTATAGAGTCTCACAAGTGTTTTCCCAAACTCACCAAAAATAATGTTGTTACACATGAAGAACATCTCGATGATATTGGTGTGGCCCTAGAATATAATGGTATAGAACATGAAGATGTTGAAATGAAGCTTATAGCTACATCTCTTGATGAAGATTCTAAAAAGTGGTTCAAAGTCTTGCTCGACAATTACTTACAATCATATGAGGCTTTCACAAAGTTGTTCAAATGTAGATGGACAATGAAGAATGATAGTGGAATGATATTGATGCAATTCAACTAAATCAAAAAGGAAGAGGAAGAAGTAGTGAATGAATTCAATTTTATAGTTGACAACTTGTACAGTTAGATCCCGAAGGACTTGTGCTTTCCATAAGCATCTGTTCTCCTTCTCTATTTGAATGCTTTTGAAGGATAGGTTGGTTTTATCTTGAAGGAAAAGATGCCTGAAAATTTGACAAAGGCCAAAGAATACACTACACAAATGGAAGAACATCTAATCAACTCAAAGATTGATCCTTTTCAGTTCCCTCATGCCAGAGAAAAACCTAAGATGAAGATGTCAACCAACAATGTACAGGATCCACTCAAACTTTTGGCTCAAAATTTTGATGAGATGAATACCTAGTTTGTCCTGAGCCAAAATCAGATCATGAATAGGTTGACGAATTTAGAGAGGCAACAATTTTATCTAATACCTTAGTTTATCATACAACAGAGGGAAAACACAGGTTGGAAACCGAATCCACAATAAGAAACGAAGGAACCTGACACATATAATCCTATTTGGATGGTTAGCATGGAAGGATCACCATGGCATTTTCCTTGTGAAGAACCTCATTGGGAACATGAGTGTCTAAGACTGATCCAGATGGATATTGGTGGCCACCCACCTATTCCAACTAGCTTCTCGTGTCCATTTTTTTTCAACATATCTTTCTGTACTGCTTTATAATTGTGAGTTCTACACTTTTGGGGTTGTCTGAAGCCTCACACATTCTCCAGGTGGATACGGGTGGCGTCTCGCCTAATACAACTGACCTATTTTATATTTTTTCATGTCAACACATCTTGCTGTACTTTCAGGGTTGTTTTGGGGCCCTAAAAATTGTTTTTTTGGCTCTCCACAGCCAGACTATAGACAGAGTTAGAGTCTGACAACAGAACGTGTATCTCTCTAAAATAAATTTCCAACGGCCTATCACGCGCCTAAAATAGAGGTCGTATGAAAAAGTTATGACCCCAGGAAGTTGAGGTACCAAATTACACCAACTTACCCATAGGGCCCACATGACTTTTGGTGTTTCACCTTCTAGGGTTAGGTTTTTGGATGTCTAGGGTTTTGGCATTCATGAGTAATATGAAAAGGGCCTATGGAGCCTCATTGTAATCCATTCTTCTCAGACGGATGTCCGTAGCAGCCACATCTCTTCTCAGAGATAGCTACCACCATTCGAGCAAGTTTCAGTTCTGTAGTTTTATAGTTTCAACCTATTTCATTATTTAATAGAAGATATTGTTGACTGAAGTGCTATTCTTCATATCTTTGTATTTATGGTATTCAGTCTGTAATCAGTTCGTTCCGTTCCTAAATTTGGATCAGAGACAAAAAGAAGTAGAGCCAGTATTTACAGACATGTTGAGCTTGATTGATATGGATTACACTCTCTAGGATGATTAATGCATTGACATCATGGAAGAGCAACTTGAAGAAGCTAGGAAACAGACAGCTAGGCGAGCTCGGTTGGAAATATTAAGCCAAATGGATGAACCTTTAAAGTAAAGGTTGAGGAAAAAATATATTTTAACATATTCTAGGAGAAATAAAGTAACATTTTCACCTTCCCCAACAATGAAGGAGGTACCTCTACCTCCTCCACCTCTAGTTCATGACCTACTTCCACAACCTGTGCCAACAAATGAGGATTTTTCATTGAACATCGACGTGCCTAGTGTGATTGGAAATATGAATATGGTGGTACACGTGGTCGAGATGTGAAAGATTCATTTGGTAAGGAAATAAGTTTTGAAGACCTTAAATACAGGATGAAGCAAGAGATCCTCTTGTAATTTTGAATACTATGTATCATGGGAATCAGAGGGAAGGTAATCCTCCTTTTTATCTCTCTTTGGGCATAAGTGGTCTTCGTTTGAATAATTGTATGTTGAATTCTAGGGATTCAACAAACATGATGTTTTTGATAGTCATGAGACATCTAGGTTTGAGGACAACCTGCCATTATGGAAATGTTTGTGGCATTGATTAAAAAAATTTCAAGGTTTATAGGCTTATAGAAGATGTGAAAGTTTACTTGGAGGCATTCCCAAACATCAAAATCAATATGAATGTGGTTGGTATTGATGTACCGAATGCTTGGGGAATTCTCCTATCGAGAAGTTGGTTGTTTTAGTATGGACCTCACTCATACACATACCCCTATGGGGGATGGGACATTTGAGATTCTATATAGCCAACATGTTGCAAATAATCATGTAGTTGATCCAAATAGCCCGAACTATTGGAGTGATTGTGAATATGATGTGACACCTCAAGTCATTGAGTATGATCCTTGGGATTTACTATTTTCACAAGAGGATTTTATTGACACACTATTGATGAAGACATATAAGTATAAGTGTAAGCTTGAGAAATATCAGGGAAAGGACCTGGGATCCATCAGGACACTAAAAAAGGATGCATATAAGAAGGACTAAGAGCAATAACAAGCTATGAAATGAGTGGTCGAAGAAAATCCTTCCACACAACCTTACATTGAATATCTACCATATGTTGAATTTGACGAAGGAAACCTTGCACTCATGTGGGATAAAAAGAAGGGGAAGCCAAAGTATGACAAAAAAATTGAAGTTATGTGGCTTGGCCCTTACATTGTCAAGAAGTATGAAAGGAGTACTTACTATTTATCTGCCATAGATGGGAGGAAGATTCCATTACCAGTTCATGAGTCTATCCTCCCACCCTATGTATACGGGACATGATCTCCATAGGCCTCGAGCCCCAGGTAAGTAGGCAGGTCATTTTCTTTTCTGCATTACATTTGCGTGTTCATCGTAGGTTGGTTGAATTCATTTTATATGATTTTGTTTACATATTTCTTTCTTGCATTTATGCATAGTTGTTGTGATGTAGTTGCTTGAATCATTACATGCTAGTTAGAAGTTTTTGAAAAATACAAAAAAAATTCTTTTAAGAAATCTTATAGTTGTCAATTTTGAATTTCTGGAGTTTTTCTTGTATGAATAAGGGGTGAGATAGCCACCCTTCGATGCTCTAATGTTTTTCTTGAGTATGTGTAGGCACAGATCATACCAGGATATGTTGAGGTTCTCATGTGCTCTATGACGAGCACATGTACCCATGTAGGAGCCAGATGTTACCCCCCAACCTAGGGGTAACTAAGGAGATGATGTATCGAGGCCTGTAGGTAGCATAAATGGAGTTTCAAGAGACACATGATCCACTGATCCCCCATTGAGCAGACAAAGCCCCTCCTCTCCACCACACATCATCATTAATCATCAGGAGCATAATATTGTCCGCCACACTATCCTAGCCCAGAAATGATAGAAGGTATTACTTCATGAGGTATCAAGTCTGATATCATGGTAAGTGTCACTTTAATGATTGAATAATTTGAGCATGTTTCAAAGGGACCTCCCTTGATTATGTAACATTTTCTTGGAAATTATACCTTTTTCCTTATTTCACCTTGGTGGTTGACATGGTTTCCTAGTAAGTGGGTCACCCTCAGGAAAATAGTTGATACTAGGGGGTATCCTTGAATGGTCATAGTAACATTCCCATTCATACTTACCACTTTTCACCCTTCTTCCCCCCCGTTTCCTCATATTTTGGGTTTTTGGGTTCATTGACCCCAAGAAAGGCTTGTGCCTCATTTCATGGGAAGAAGGGGATGAAGGCCCAGAGGTGTTGTAGTTAGCACTATAAAATCAAAATCCATAATTTATCCTTTTATATGCTCACCCTAAGGTCCTGAGAGAAATGAAACACTTCTCCATAAAAAATGAAGGACCTTTTAAAAAGAAAATGAATAAAAATGTCCCACTTGATGGGGGAATTCATTGCAGTGTATTTTAATTTCCAGTGCATATGACACTTAATGTGTTATAAATTCAATTGGCATTGTGATGCTATTTTACTTTCCATTGCACATAGAACTCAATGTTCAGACCATAAATAAAGACAAATAAAGGGCTTGGAAAAATGTTGCATTGCAAATGAAGGGATGCAACACACCCTCTACAAAGGCACCCATAAATGAGACAATATGAGCCCTTGATATGTCAAGAACCCCATTCCCAAAAGTACTACCCAAATTGACCTCATACTCACTACATGACCTAGATAGGGTCTTCTTGGGAAACACTCCTTGACTTGGGGATTGGCCTACCTAATAGGGCACCATGACACCCCTCCCATACCTAAATTTGGAAATATTTATAAGGTCTTTGAGAATTTGTTTAGTTTGAAACGAGGGGATTTAATACACATGTTTGGGTGGTTCTTTTATTAAATGTGGATTACTTGATATGATTCATGTGACTTGTGGACCCTTGGAGGGTGTATTTGCTTGTCTTTGTAGGACCTTGCCTAGTGAAATCTATTCATGGAGGGACTAAGCCACTTGGACCTTCACAGGGGATTGAAAGCCAATTGTATGGATGTTCCACCCCACTCATTGGAGGCCTAGGATGATGAACGTTGCACCTTGGGAGACATTTATAGATTTTGGAAAAGGACCAGAAGCACGAAGGGGAGAATATGTCATCCTCTTATGCCCAAATGTCCCTCCTTTGGAGCATGATGTCAGACTTTTGAGGGAATGTTTTTCCATTTAGGTGCACTTGGTGGTGTTGTGGGCTTGAGACCCCACACTTTTGCTTGATTTAGGGATGATGTGGCACCTTCCTATCTTGACGTCCTAGCCTTTGGAGGCTTATCTTCACACGTTCCACCTTGGAGAGGAGATTTATGGGTTAATATGCAATCATTTTGTTATTTTTGGTCATTTTGTAGCCTATGTGGGAAAAAAAAGGAAAACGATTTGCTAATTAAACATTGTAACTTAGGTTTTAGCCTAAAATTATGGATTTAATTGTAATGTGGAAAAACTAGGACTTGGGTTTCCTCATATAAATGAGGCAAGTCATTTTCATTTGGATATAACTCATCACTTGATAATGATACTCTTTGGACTGAAATTTTCGCCCTCGACAATTAACTATCTTTTTTTTTTTTCAATTGGATGCAACACTTGTTATTTGGAGCATTAAAAGCTAACGATTTCTCTCCGTGGTCTCTCTTGGAAAAAAACTGGATGATTTCTTGGTAGTAAGGGTTTGTTGCATGCTTTCCCTTGGATTTGGTGAGAAATTTTTGCAATTAATTGTTGTCTTGTTTGTTTAAACTCAATAAAAATATCTAAAACCCTAGGAGGAGTAAAAGGGCTTACACCCTCCACTAAGGTTTATTTATTCTTTGATATTGAAGGGATATAAGGCTTGCAACAAGAAGTAATAGGGTTTACACCCTTTTTTCAAGGCTTAGCTACAATTTGTTTCTCTAGGAAGTAAAAGGGTTTACACCCCTAGAGAAATTTCAAACCCTAGTTCATCTTGGATTCCAAGCTAGATGATTTGGAAGGATTGTTGTTGGGTTTTATAAATGTTTAACTCTTAACAAAAATCTCTTCTTCCTCTTTGTTTAGTTTTCCTTCCAATGAAGAGACTCCATTCACCTAACAACTATTGATGATTACAACTTTGTGAGACATCCTTTAGGACACGTTCTCCTCTGAGACTGAGTGAGACGACCTATGAGAGAGCCCATGAGTTGGGTGTGCCCATGTGATGGGTGTGATGTTACTATTTAAGACTGAGATGGGACACTGTGTGCCCTTGTGTGGGGTGAGGATTCCCATGATATGGGTGTTCCGTTTGAGATGAAACGATGTGTACCCCTGTGAGGGGTGAATGTGCCCATGTGATGGGTGTATCGTTCTCCTTTGTGTAGAGAGTTGAGCCAATGTGGTACTCCAGATGATTCTCCTGTGGACTCAATGAGATAGAGATCTGTTGAGTAGGACGTCCCTGTGGCTGTGCACAAGTGGACGTGCCCCTAGTGGCTGAGCACTAGTGGGTGTGTGAGATCCATTGCTATATTGTCTGAGAGTGAGATTTACTTGTAACCCTAATTGTGACATAAAGGGTACAGGTCAGCTCCACCATATGTAAAAGATAATTAATGTTTGTTGTAATAATTAATTATTTTTATGAGTTATTGAGGTCGACCCTATTGTGCCAATAGACACCATTTTTTGTCTTTCCAGTATAAATAAAGGTAATTTACCCATTAAGGAAACACACAACACACACAAGTCACTTGTCATTTGGAAATTTCAGCAAGTACATATTCTAGGTTTGAAGTGCACACCTCTCTTGGGCGCTAGATTCTTGGTTTTGGAGAGCACCCTTTTGTTTGCTAGGTCTATGGTGTGAGAGGTATTTCTCTTGAGAATATAACAAAGGATTGTTGGGTTTTATTCCCTTGTTGAGAAGGGATTCCCAGGATATTTTTTGTGTTCTTGTGCATGGTATTTCTTCTTGTGATCTTGGTTATTGCAACAATTGTGAATGGTGTAGCTGCATTTGTTTATGGTTCAAGTAAATGATAAAATTGAAATAAACCTCATGCTTGAGCCTAGAATAGTGAAAATTCAACATGGAATCAGAGCATAGGTCTTGAAGAACCCATTGCACAAGCTTCTAGCAGTCATCCTCTCTCTTTTGCAGAATCGTACGACCCTCCTAGGGTTTCCAGAAATCTGTACGACCCTCTCTTGGTTGGCTATTTTAGCACCTTAAACTTGGATGTTAGGGATAAAATTTTCATAGGGGTGTATGATATCCCTCAGCACACCTCCAACAAGATTCATATTTCAATTACGAGAATTTTGGATTAAATTTTTGGCCCTAGGGTTTCTAGGGTTTCACAATTTTCTACAAAAAATTCAGATTTAGGGTTTCTGCAGCTCATTGAAGGAGCTTTTCATCTCACCAATGTTATTCTGACTTTCAAGGATTATTGTTGGCAGTCATAAGCCCAACGAAACCTAATATTTATATCCTAGCCTAGCCGTTAGGTTTCCTATCCCAATTGGTAAGGGTTTGTGAACAATCTGAAAATATGATGAACAAAACCTTGGTGGAAGATAGGCTTGATGGATCAAGAAAATTCACTTCATGGAAGTCAAGACTTCATATCACTCTTGAAGAGGAAGATATATTGTGGGTGATACAAAAGACATTACGAGAGACAAATACCAATGAAGATAAGGAAGGAAGATGACGTCAAGGAAAGGAAGATAATCATCTACTCAATAAGAGATCATCTCCTGCCTCGTATTTCCAACATGAAGACAACTTATGAAATGTATGGAGCCTTGAAGAATATGTTTGAGAGTGAAAACACCTTGAGATCTCTTACATTGAAGGGCCAAGTTCAAAATATCAAGATGAAAAAAGGTGACACCGTTTCTACCTTCTTTATGAAAATGTCAGAGATCAGAGATCAACTAGGTGCCATGGAGAAATAATATCACACAGAGAACTTGTCCCGACCACTCTCAATAATCTTCCAAAACATCGAGAACCATTTCTTCAAAGTATCAGTGGTAGAGAAAAACTACCTACTTTTGATCGTCTATGGACAAATTGTACCCAAGAAGAAATCAGACTTATAGCTAGAGGAGTGGAAGATTCCCCTCATGATGACAATAATTCTCTTGCACTTCATACAAAGAAAGGAGGAAGAAATAAAAGAAACTTCAAGCAAACATTGAAAGACGATAAGAATTCATCAACTTCATGCTATGATGAGAGAAAATACATGTAAAATATCCAATGCTTCAGATGTGACAAGTATGGACACTTTGTGAGAAATTGTCCTACCAGAAAGAAAGGAAGACAATATGGCTCCACCGATGACATTGATCCAAAACCACTTCAGAAAGATGCAAACATGAGAGATGAGGATTACTTCCTCTAACCTTTCTCAGGAAGACCAAATGCAAGATTGAGCATGACTGTAGACTAGGGTAAGTTGTTCCTTATTCGATTTAATCATTAACCTGTAGTTGATTGCATTTTGGTAATGAAGGGTATTTTCCCTAGTGTGGGAGCCCTCATGACTTGGACCATTATCCCTGGTACGAGAGTCCAACTTTTCTTGATTGATTATTATTCTAGTACAAGAGGCCATTTTGGTTGTTATCCCTCATCTTGGTTATTATCCTAGTATGAAGTCCAACAAAGTACTGTAGAGTCAGTAGAGGACCTGAGAAGACATGAGATGTCTTCATGTTAGCAACACATGAAAATGAAGATGTCTATCCTTCAAACTTCAGAGGGAGTCAAACTATTTGAGAAGAATAAAGAGAAAATACCTTCTCCCCTTCAATAATTCAGAGGGAGAAAACCATTGTTCCAGTTGATCCAGTTTCTCCAGTTGATATGGTCTAGTTGCTCCAGTTGATATTCCCAGAGACATTGCAGTAGGCCATAAAAGGCCTTCCTAGGCTCGAAAAAACTCTACAGGAGGCAGAGGGACATGCAACTCCTCGAGGCACATTCCGACAGAACAAGAGACCATCGAGATTTTTGAGCTATGTTTCAACCATGAGCCACATCATTGATACTGAGCCTTCTTGTCATGGAGAAGCAATAGATCAAAAGGTATGGCAAGATGCCATGACAGAAGAGTATTAGTCCATAATGAAGAATGATGTGTGGGATTTTGTTCCGATACCAGAAGGGAAGTCTGTAGTGACTTCTAAGTGGATCTATAAGATCAAGCATGCAAGTGTCGATAAATACAAAGCGATTTTGATCCACATTTATACCGAAAACTGATTCAATCATTGATATATTTGGTTAACACCATATATATGCTATGCAGTGAATGTACTAGGTCAGTTCATGAGTCAGCCGAGACAGACTCACTAGATAGCAACGAAACATGTATTGAGATATCTACGAGGCATAGTTGGATATGGCCTGAGATATGCCTCCAGTATAGACATGATCTTGCAGGGACATGTCGATGCAGATTAGGCAGGGTGTGTAGTGGACCGGAAGAGCACACCCGATTTTTGTTTTACCTTGGGGTCTGCCATGGTTTCCTGGTGCAACAAGAAACAAATCTATGTGGCCTTGAGTACCGTAGAAGCAGAGTATATAGCGTTGAGTGTGGCAGTCCACGAAGTAGTGTGGCTTCACAAGCTCTTGACAGATTTATTAAATCATGAGATGGATCCTACCATTATTCATTGTGATAACCAAAGTTGTGTGAAGCTCTCTGAGAACCCCGTGTTTCACGACAAATCGAAACACATTGAGATAAAATATCATTATATCAAAGACATGGTGCAGAGGAAAGCAATACACGTGCAATATCTTCCTACACATGAGAAGATTGCAGATATCTTCATCAAACCACTTTCCAAGACGAAGTTCGAGTACTTCCGTGAGAGACTTGGCCTGGTGGAGAATGCCTCCCTAGCTGAGAGGGAGTGTTGATGATTACATCTTCGTAAGACATCCTCCATGACACGTTCTCCTCTGAGACTGAGTGAGATGACCTGTGAGAGAGCCCATGAGTTGGGTGTGCCCATGTGATGGGTGTGACGTTCATCTCTGAGACTGAGATGGGACGTTGTGTACCCCTATATGGGGTGAGGATTCCTATGACATGGGTGTGTCGTTTGAGATGAAACAATGTGTACCCTTGTGAGGGGTGAAGGTGCCCATGTGATGGGTGTATCGTTCTCCTCTGTGTAGAGAGTTGAGACGATGTGGTACTCCAGATGATTCTCCTGTGGACTCAGTGAGATAGAGATCTGTTGAGTAGGACGTACCTCTGGCTGAGAACAAGTGAACATGCCCATAGTGGCCGAGCACTAGTGGGTGTGTGAGATCCCTTGCTATATTATCTAAGAGTGAGATTTACCTGTAACCCTAATTGTGATGTAGAGGGTATAGGTCGGCTCCACCATATGTAAAAGATAATTAATGTTTGTTGTAATAATTAATTATTTTCTGAGTTATTAAGGTAGACCCTATTGTGCCAATAGACATCATTTTTGGTGTGTCCAATATAGTATAAATAAAGGTGATTTCCCCATTGAGGAAACACGCAACACACACAAGTCACTTGTCATTTGGAAATTTCAGCAAGTACATCTTCTAGGGCTGAAGTGCACACCTCTCTTGGGAGCTAGCTTCTTGGTTTTGGAGAGCACCCTTTTATGTGCTAGGTCTATGCTGTGAGAGGTATTTCTCTTGAGAATATAGCAAAGGATTGCTGGGTTTTCTTCCCTTGTTGAGAAGGGTTTCCCAAGATATTTATTGTGTTCTTGTGCATGGTATTTCTTCTTATGATCTTGGTTATTGCAACAATTGTGAATGGTGTAGCTGCATTTGTTTATGGTTCAAGTAAATGCTAAAATTGAAATAAACCTCATGCTTGAGACTAGCATAGTGAAAATTTAACAATAACAAGGTACTAATCTTTGCATTGGAGATTGTTAATTGTTGCATTGGTAAATGTGAAATTCGATGTTTTGGAATTGTTCAAGTTGAATTTGAATTTTACATGCTTTAGACTCTCTTATGATTCAAGGGCATCTTAATTGGTCAAGTGATTTGTATGCTGTAAGAAACATTAAGCTACAGGAATTAGGGCTGCAACAAACACTCTTCCTTACACAGTTTATCTACTATACCACCGCTGAAAATTGCTTGTAAGTTGTGATAATTAATGTACTGTTGAAGGGCTATTGTTTGGACAATTTACTTGCTGATTTTAGTGGCCAGAATTTTCTGATGTAGAAAAAGTTTGCTACAGCCATAGGGATGTCATAATTCTTTGATGATAACACTATTTTACAACCCTCATTTAACATCAAAATCTCAGTTTTAAACATTGGAATATTTTTCACCAATTATAAGCTTTCTTATCCAACATCAATTGCTGATTTTGATGATCTAATTTGCAGCTGTTATAATTTTATTGTTGCTGACATATCACTGTTATATGCTGCAATTTTGGGACAACAAGGTTTCTTGTTGATTTCCCTCTTGTCTCGGAGCCTATTTTATGATATATTGTCTTGGTTTGGGTTCTCTAAAATTTGTTTTTCAGGTACTATCAATTGACACCCTTTTCCTTGACCTACACTCATTCTCCATCAAACCTCAAGACGTTCTAATCAAGACCTATAGGGGTGGTTTCTTAAACTCTTACCCTCTCCCCTTGCAATCCCCTAGGGTAACCCGAGAAGCCTCCCTTTTGTTGGACTTGTCCATCACTAAAATTAGGGGGATATAGATTGAGGCGACAATGATAGGTGTCCCCAGTTGTATCACATATTTGTTGCTTGGGTTGGGATTTTCCCAAACTACAAACTGTGCGATAATAGAAAGAAAAATGCTTGTGGGTTCAAAATATTTTGTGACCATAATATTTTAAAAAAGTGATAGCTTCCCAATGATTCACTCTGACACCTTGTTTATATAAATATGCATAACAAACAAACAAAGAAGAAATAAGATACACTTTCCAAATGCTTAAAAAGAACCTACAAACTTGATATAGACTTTAGTTGCTTCCATTATGATTTTTTTGGTTCTTCCCATTTTTTTTTTTTGTTCTTCAACTACATAAACCTTACATTTTCCCACTTATTAAGTTACTCCTCTGCATTAAAATTAATATACACATTCCTTGGCCACATTACTTATAGAGGTTTCTTCGTGCCTTGTACAATCCATTTATTTTTATTTTGTATAGATATTTTGGGGTGTTTTCATTTATAATGGTTTTTCTTTTGATGGTTTGCATAACATGGATACCATATTTAAAAGAGAGAAGACTCTTCATGAGGCTATAATCTTACCTTAATACTCTGATATGGAGGAAGTGTTATGATATGTTGGCATGCATTTTTAGTTTTGCATTTTTGGTATGGGCCATTTATTTTTCTTTGATGTTTTTTTATATGGACTCATATGTTGAAGTACCATATGCACAGATAAAATAAATTTATGAGTTCATTTTCCCCCTCATGTCTGTAGACCTTCTTGTCTTATCCAAGCCGTGACAATTTCCAACATCCAAACAACCAACATCAAACATATGGCCTTTCATGGAACAACAACCTCAGCTCAACATATTCACATATCTACTATTTTTTTTTTTTTTTGTACAAAAATGATTCCTTTAGACATCATTACAAAAATGATTCCTTTAGAGTGGGGAACAACATGATATTACGAAGGAAAAGGTTCTATTAAGACATGGAAACAATAATTTATAAGAGGACCTACATGGTGATGAAAATAAGCATGATCCTTGGAAGCATAGTGAGATCCATTTGAAGAATCTTCTTAAATAAGTCATGGGAGAGGTCCTCACAGACTGTGAGTGGGAACCTCGTCAAAAAAATCCTCTCTATATTCAACCAGTATGTGAGTGGTGGGATCATAAAGGTGGTATCCTTGAAAATTTTCAGTGGATACAACTAGAGTGTAGTAAGAGTTTGGAGATGTTCATGTGTTTCTCCTTTGATTAGGAGAATGGGTCCATGAACTAGATCCAAAAATTTTGAAATTTGAAATAGAAGGTTTTCTACCATACCATTTATTGTAAGGAGATCATACCCATTACTGCAAGAGAAAGTGTGTTGAAATATTGTAACTACAAAGAGTATTCTAATTACTATTGATGTATTATTCATTAGATCAATCCCCTTTTGTGGATTGATCATGTTGGGTATTATAAACGACCAAATCCCATTTTGCGGATTGGTCAAACCCTAATTGTAATGGGCTAAATGAAAAGTCGGCCCCAAAATATATTAAAGTGGTTATAACCTCTCAGAATGAGAAGTCGGCCCTGCTAGTGAAAAGACACCCCAGTTCAGCGCCTGCCAGATTGTATAAATAAGAGAGGCTAGTGCCTCATTTCTACACACACTCACTTGTTCATGAGAGCACAAGTTCAGAGCTACAGTTGGAGAAGAAAGAAGAGAGAGAGAGACACATTCTTGGGAGAGGAATTTATGTATTTGTTTGAGTTGTCTCTTGGCATTGTATTGGCTATCTATATTAAGGAAGTTTTTGCTGGGTTTTCTTCCCCATGAGGGTTTCCCAGGATAATGTTATGTCTCTCGTGATTGTGTATTTCTCAATGATCCTATCTATGCTATGGTTATCTAGTGAATTGAAAATAAACCTAATAATAGATTAGACCTTAACATGGTATCAAAGCTAAACTGAAGAGAGCATCTTTCACAAGAAGAAGAAAAACACCACTGTTGCCATACATGCAAATTAGGGATTTTTATTGAAGAAGAGTTTCAACCTCAAAACCATCTATAAAAGTGTGCCCTAACCCAAGGATTTCTTTGGCACCTTCAATGCGCCTTTTCAGTGGGTAGATCTCCTAGAAAGTGAAACCCTAGTTTTCACCGATACCAGAAGTACCAGAAAACTAGAAGCACCAGTCTAGAAATCCGCTGGTCAAGTTTGAGGGGGTAAAAGTTGGATTTTCAGAAATTTGACTGCATGAGCTTACTCACCTTAGCTCAGTGCATCTATCCCTTAGATCAAAATTTCAAAATTTGAAGTTTGAAAAATTAGGGTTTCCTCATAAAACCCTAATTTGCAGTTGCAGTTGCAGTCTCAGAATCGGTTGTAGTATCAATTGCAGTTGTAGTACTAGTTGAAGTATCAACCATAGTACCAGTTGCAGTCACCCTTGAAGTTTTTAAGATTTGGTGATCATTGCCGCTGCTACCAGATGGTGCCACTACCTACAAATGCTATCAGAGGTATGTACTCACGTATGTTTAAATTGTTAAGCGTTAAAGGGTATTTGCAAAAGAAGGGATCTCTTGCCATAGATCCAACACATTCATAGGAATAATGCAACCCAGGTGTGATTATTCTAATATGCATTTATTTGTTATGAATTTTTTTTGATCAATGTTGCATGTTGTAGCTATGATCGTCATTCTAACCTTTGGTAAAAATCCGAGTCAAAGTATTAGATGGATTAAAAGTTGAGATCATAGAGTTTACCCTCTAACCCAACCTTTTGTCAAGATATCATATTGTCTTAGCACAAAAGACAGGTTGAAGAAAGAAACACACTCTTGAAGATGAGGCCACAGGTCCCAGGTTTGATTAAATTGATAATATTCAAATTTGCACATGGCAAGTTACAAGTAAACACTATAGTTGAGATAACAGTCTTTGAATGATATTATACTTGGTAGCATGTGAGCATATTGAGATAAATTCTTAATGTAACCATTTTCCTGATACAAACTAACATCTCCTCTAGGAGAAATCTCTTGTGTTAGTTCCAGGTTGCCATGGAGGAATGTTTGATCACAACACTATAAGAGTGTTGACCTCATTTCATATTGTATTTCTTACTCTTGATATTTGCTTCAGACATGTCACAAGTGAAAGCTCTAAAGGATCCACTGTGACGATTGTTCGTGCTATTTATTTTACTATTATCAAAAGAGTACTATTCCTGCTTCTTGTTTTGTTGACCTTGTTTTAGGTCACATGTGATATCTCTGAAGAAGCTATAGTGAAGGTTGTTGAAGGAAACATATTATATGAGACATGAAGAAGACTATGTACATGACTATATACACTCTTGTACCAAAGAAGATGAAGAAGAAGCCATCTCTTGAGATTCAGAGTATCTCATATGAAGATTGATTGAAAGGAGCAGAAGGATCCAAAGATGACCAAACATTAGAACGGGAAGCAAATCTCGTTTGAAGCATGACTCTATATTTAGACTTGGTATTCAACACCAAGTATACCTTGTAAGAGACGATGAAGTCCTTATGGACTCAGAAGAAATAGAGAGTAAGCATGATCTCAGAAAGTATTAGATGAAGAGTCAACTTCCATGACTGGGAGACAAATTCCGTGAGAAGACTAGATCGTAGCTTCAAAATCTTCTAGGAGATATGAAATCTCCTGGGAAGATTCCCTTGTTTCAATGACAAAGAAGGAAGCCAATCAGAAAGACTATGATATGGATTCTTCTGTGAGAAGAGAAGTTAGTATTGACTGCCAATATTGATCTATACAGATCAAGCATGTTGTAGAACCAAGACATGTTCACCTAGTTGCTGCAAAACATGTGATGAGGTACCTTAAGGGTACATTAGATTATGGTCTCAGTTATGATGGAGATCATAATTTCACACTGAGTGGGTACACTGATTCAGATTGGGCTGGAAGTGTCTCTGACAAGAAGAGAACTTTAGGATGTTGTTTTAGTTTGGGATCAGCCATGATCTCATGGAAGAGTAAGAAGCAATCAAGCATTTCTCTTAGTACGATGGAAGCAGAATACATTGCTGTGTGTTCTGCCAGTTGTGAAGCCATATGGCTTCGTAATTTGTTGACTGGTCTATTCGACATAGAGATGGAAGCAACCATGATCCTATGTGATAACCAGAGCTGCATAAGATGACAAAGGATCCTATATTTCATGACAAGTCGAAACACATAGAGATCTGATACCATTACATCTGTGACATGGTGTAGAGAGGAGCCATAAAGCTCCAATATGTTAGCACGGATGAACAGGTTGCCGAAGTGTTGACCAAGACTCTGTCTCGTGTAAAGTTTGAGCACTTTCGAGATAAGCTTGGTATAGTCCAAAAGGACCTCCCTTGATAGGGGAGTAGTGTTGTGTTGATATGCCAGCCTAGTGCTGCGCTTCCAACTTAATTGTTGTGTCGAGATGCCAGTCTAGTGATGTGCTTCCAACTTAATTGCTATGTTGAGATGCCAACCAAGTGTTGTGCTTCCAGATTAATTGTTGTGTTGAGATGCCAGTTGAGTGTTGTGCTTCCAACTTAATTGCTATGTTGAGATTCCAACTTAATTGTTGATGCCAGCTTAATTGCTGTGATGAGATTCCAGCTTAATTGCAGTGTTGAGATTCCATCTTAATTGTTGATGCCAACTTAATTGCTATGTTGTGATTCCAACTTAATTGTTGTGTTGTGATTCCATCTTAATTGTTGTGATGATGTGCCAGCTTAATTGTTGTGATGCCAGCCTCGTGCTGATGACATGCTAGTCTCGTGCAGTGATGATGTGCCAACCTCATGCTATGATGATGTTCCAGGTTAAGTGTTGTGATGCCAGCCTCGTGCTGATGACATGTCAGCCTCATGTTGTGATGATGTGCCGGCCTCGTGCTGTGATGATGTGTTGCCAGCTTCATGCTATGATGATGTGTTGTCGGCTTCATGCTGTGATGCCAGCCTTGTGTTGAAGACTCTCAACCTAGTGTTGATGTTGATGATGCTCCAACCTTTGTGCTGTGATGTTGTTATTGTTGATGGTGCTCCAGCCTTTGTGCTGTGATATTGCTTCTTTTGATGTTGTATCAGCCTTATGCTGTTATTGATGATGATGATGTATTAGTGTTATAATAATCCATGTTGATGCAGATGTTGATAATTCCACTTTAGCTTCTTGCTAAACATGATGTTGATGATGCCACTTTATCTTCTTGCTAAAGATGATGATGATGATGCCACTTCAGCTTCTTGCTGAAGATGATGATGATGATGCCACTTCAGCTTCTTGCTGAAGATGATGATGATGATGCCACTTCAGCTCCTTGCTGAAGATGATTATGATGATGATGATGTCATTTCATCTTTCATGCCGAAGATGATGATGTTACTTTAACATCACGCTGAAGATGATGATGATATTACCTTAGCCTCATGCTGATGAGGATGATGATGCCATTCTGGCTCTTTGCCCTGACTGATGATATTGATGATGATAAAAACTTCTGATGATTTATAGATATGCCAGTTAGTGTTCCAAGATGTTGTTGATGATGCTGCCCTCTCTCTCGCCTGATGCTATTGTAGGATACCCTTCTTGTTAAGGGGGAGTGTTGAGATATTGTAACTGCAAAGAGTATTCTAATTATTATTGATGTATTATTCATTAGATCAATCCCCCTTTGTGGATTGATCATGTCGGGTATTGTAAATGACCAAATCCCCTTTTGCGGATTGGTCAAACCCTAATTGTAATGGGCTAAATGAAAAGTCAGCCCTAGAATATATTAAAGTGGTTATAACCACCCAGAATGAGAAGTTGGCCCTGCCAGTGAAAAGACACCCCAGTTCATCGCCTGCCAGATTGTATAAATAAGAGAGGCTAGCGCCTCATTTGTACACACACTCACTTGTTCATTAGAGCACAAGTTCGGAGCTGCAGTTGGAGAATAAAGAAGAGAGAGAGAGGAGCATTCTTGGGAGAGGACTTTCTGTATTTGTTTGATTTATCTCTTGGCATTGTATTGTCTATCTATGTTAAGGAAGTTTTTGTTGGGTTTTCTCCCCCATAAGGGTTTCCCAGGATAAATGTTGTGTCTCTTGTGATTGTGTATTTCTCAGTGATCCTATCTATTATGATTATCTAGTGAATTGAAAAGAAACCTAATAATAGCTTAAACCTTAACAAAGTGTTCTATCGATGATGTGGGTTGCATAAACAACTACCTCTCCCTATACTTAAAGCTTCATTTTCTTGGAGTGAATCATGAAATAAGACATCTCTGCAATAGCCTTATCCTTCCATTCTTCTTCTCCAATTTGTTGTGGAGTTTAAGGAATCATTTCTTTGCTAATAGATTCCCTAAAATATAATAAATGACTAGAAAGAGTGGTTGATATATTCATCTCTCCCATGAATCCCAAGACACTTAATCTTATTGTTTCTTTGATTGTCTACAAGAGATTTGAATTCCCAAAAATTTCCAAACACCTCATCCTTCTATTTAATAATAATAATAATAATAACAATTTAATTTAATTTAATTTAATTTAATTTAATTTAATTTCATATCCTAGCCATACACCAAATTGATGTATGAGAGACCCTTGTAATAATAATATAATTTAATAATGTATACCCAAAGAAAGTGGGAAAAATCACCAATGAAGGTGTGCAAGTACTTATCTCCTCAAATAGAAGATGTAGCCATAGGCCCATAAATATCAACATGAATTAGTGCAAGAGGTTGAGAATCTTTCCTCAAATTGTCCTCAACAAAGGACTTCTAATGATGTTTCCTCTTCACACATCCTTCACAGACACCACTAGGTGGTTCAATCTGTGGAAGGTCATCAAGAATAAAAAGATGACCCATATTCCATACAGAAATAAAGTTGGTATGACCAAGATGCTAGTGCCATTAACCCAACCTCATTGGTTTTGGCCACCATAGAAACAACACCTTTTCTTTGAGAGGAAGGATTATTTCACAACTTGTACATATGATTGGATTTTTCATAATATCTAAATACAACCACTTTGAAATCACCATTAATGTCCTTTACAAACCATCAATCCAACAATAATTCCACCTTTTATTTGTATTTTTAATGTAGTAGATAGAAATAATATTTTTTCCAACTCCTGGAACATGAAGAACATCACCAAACTTAGTTGTATCAATGATGATATCACCACATCTTACAACTTGTATGGCTTAATTGTTACCAATAACCACTTTATTTACATAGTGTTTTTGTTTATAATTAGAGAGGAGGTGTTCACATTTGTCCACGTGTTAGGTAGCTCCAAAATTAAGAAATAACACTTAATGAGAAGATGAGGACTAAACTATAGAGAATACTACCAAACATGCACTATGAGAAGATCCAACATTTCCACAAAGAAGGTCTTTAATGCCTACTGTAAATCTTGCAATCTCTTTAGTTTTCTAAAGAAAAGAAAGGAAATAATTGAAGGAATGACCCTCCTTATGATAATATATACATATGAATATTTTCTTCTTGGAGGATTTTAAGCATTCCCCTTTACCTAGATTAGACTCAGATGTAAGAGGGGTTGAGACAACATTTGGATGGAATTGATATTTGGGTGGTTGTGGGGGGGTGTTGATCCTCAAACGTGCTAAATATTGTGCACTATCTCTTGCATATTCTTTTCAAATTCTTCCCACGCTTAGAAAATTTTCGAGGTCGTCACGGGTTCCCCTAGCCTTGTTCAAACTTGCCTGACCCACAAAATATACCACTGATTTCTGTGAGATGTATTTTGCACCAATACTTGGATTTTTTTTTTTGAAAAAGAATGATTGACTGCAGGTCTACAATACTTACCCAATCATCTCATCCATACCCATGACCTTTCCTTCCCAATCCACTTTCTATACTTATTTTTTATCAAGTCTCACTCATCGCGGGTATGTGGGTTTGCGATAAATCTTATGACTCTTCCATATACCATACTCTTGATTCTCCTGCCCCGTCATGGTCTTACCCCACCATTCCTCCATCCCAATTTTTCGTTGCCTTGCAATAGTCTATGTCTTTTCTTGTCACATTCTCTGATGTACATTTAATACACATCTCTTGGAAATGAATAAAACTGGTTAAGTGTTAAAAGTTGTTATTAATGGCGATACTCTCGAGATGGCTCCTCCTTGATTTTAATGTTAATTTCCATTAATGATTCTTGAGTCAGGAAACCTGGAGCATATTAATATAAACATGTGTTTTTGATAATAACATTTTGAAAATAAATGTACATTACTCTGTCACCTTGATTAAGTATGACAACTAGAAGAAAGGAGCAATTTTGTGGAGATACTATCAACCTACTTGAATGAGAATACAAAATATTTCATTGGTCATGGGAATATAATTATTACTCTTCATTACCACTTTCGAAGAAGAATTCAAACCATATTTGGATGTCAAGAATTTCATTGGCGGGCTATTGTCCAGAAGTCTATGATTTCAAGGAGTTAATTTTGTGGTGCATTGACAAATTTGACAAGAATCATAGAATTATTTAGCTACAAGGGGTATCACCTATTTCTTTAGCCCCTTCATTTTTTAAGAGGATTCTCAGGCTCCCAAATCCATGTAAATGTGTTGAACCTACACATAATATATCTAGCTACAAAATACTACGCACATTTGTAGAGAGAAATTGAGAAAGAAGAAGAGGGATAGAAGGAATGAAGGAATTCTCATTAACCGTTATGAATAATGAATAATTTACACATGATATACTCTGTATAAATCAATCAATGCACACTAGAGGAGAACCAATGCATCATAGTGGTGGTCTAGAGTGATCTGGACACACACCAACAGTTACAGGAGTGAACTTCCACCTAGTCTAGTCTCTTATGCATTTACGGGAGTGAAATGCCACCTAGCTGAGTTAACTAGTCAACTAGTCTTCAGTTAACTGACTGAATAGAGAGTAGCGAGGAGTAGATCAAGGAATCAAGGGTAATACACCAATATGGTGATGATACCAAGGCAAGTGCGCATTATCATGGTGATGATCCCAATGTGGAATGGTGACAAAACCAATGCATCATCTAAACTCAACTCAACTAGTCAAACTGAAGTGTCAACTGAAAGAGAATATTTTTCAGGTGGAATATTCTCCCCTAAAATATATGAGACTGGATAATGACTAATTATGACTAATAAACAAGTAAAAACCTTAGGAAAAATAACTCCTAGGTGTGTGTGAAGTAACTCCAACACCCCCCCTAAACATCACTACGGTGAAAATAAAGAATGGGTCCTGACAACGAGACCATGTTAGGTACCCAAATACAAAATATAACCTAAAAATAAAGTGAGGAAAGATGGAAAACCTCATGGGAAACCCCCCCCATCAATGTAAAATGTATGTAAAAATAAGGACTACAGTTGCTAGGCAAATGTGTCCTTCACTCCAAGACGACTTCACAGAGAATGTAACTTCTGCTCAGTGAAGGTCTTGGTGAAGATGTCTGTCGTCTGTTCTGTTGAAGGATAGAACTATAGAACGATGATCCCCTCGTGTACCAAGTCCCGTATGTAGTGCATGTGGATCTCAATGTGCTTTGTCTACTGCCATTGAACTGGATCTCTACAGAACTTCAAAGTGCTCTGGTTTTCACACAAGATGACGACCGACTGACGAAACTAAATGACCAATGCAATGAGAAAATGTTGTAGCCACATAGCCTGAATGGTTATATTAACTACCCCTCTGTACTCTGCCTTGGCTAAAGATAGAGTAATGACAACTTGTTTCTTGCTCGACCAACAGATAGGCCCGAAACCAAGACTGCGTGAGTAACCAGATGTGGACTTGCAATTAGTGCTATTGCCAGTCCAGTCATAATCAATAAACCCGATGAGATATAATGTAGAGTATGCTGCATAATGAATCCCAAAGGTGATGGTTCCCTTTACGTATCAAAGGATACACTTTGAAACCTTCCAATGTAGCTCATGCGACTCCTGCATGAACCTGGAAACTGCACCAACTACATAGGAGAGGTCTGGTCTGGAGTGTGTGAGATATAACAAGCTCTCCACTAGCTTTCTATATAGTGTGTTGTCAACCAATGGAGTCTCCATTCCATCCTCAAGTTTGAATCCTCATAGGAAAGGATTCAAAGAAAACTTGTAGTCTGTCATGTGAAATCTCTCAAGAAGATCTCGTGCATACTTGTCCTGAGACAGTTTTATGCCTGATGCATTCTGAATGATATCGAGTCCAAGGAAGAAGTGTAGTGGACCCATGTCCATTATCAAAAACCTGTCATGTATAATCCTCTTGACTACAACAATCGTTGAAGTCGAGCAACCAGTGATCAACAAATCATAAACATACAAAACTAAAAGAAGAAGTGAATTAGTCGTCTTGATCATGTAGAAATTTGGGTTTGATTTACAACGTACAAAGTTATGTGACAACAAGTAGGAATACATCTTGGCATACCATGCCCTCAAAGCCTACTTAAGTCCATAAAGGGACTTCTTTAGTCAACATAAGAAAGATGAGTCCTGCATAAATCTTTGGTGCTGCTCCATATAGATCTCCTCAGAGAGATCACCGTGAAGAAATGCATTCTTCATGTCCATTTGATGGACTTCCCGTCCCTTGGCTTCCGTAATAGAAATTTCCAATCGTATGGAATCCATCTTCGCTACTGGAGTGAAGGCCTCATCATAGTCAATGCCATGCACCTGTTGAAAGCCTTTGGAAACAAGCCTGGCTTTGTATATGATAATCTGTTGATCCACCACGCTCTTGGTCTTGTAGACCCATTTGCATCTGACAAGTTTCCTCCTAGAAGGAAGGGGAACCAGATCCCAAGTTTGGTTCTTGAGGAGGGAGTTGTACTCCTCCTACATTGCAGATTCCCAAAAGGGATTTCCAACAGCATCACCATAAGACTGTGGATTTGAAGATTGAACCAAGAAAAGATGCCTGGAGAGAAATGGTTCAGTGGCAGTGAGTGCAATAGGAGGCTCATCGAAATCAAATCGAGTCTTCTTAGTATCTGCTGGATCACCAACAAGATCCCCTACATCCTGAAGAGTAGTCTATGCCCAGCTGGGCCTCTGCTCTGGCTCTACAACTGCATCTGGATGCTCTGACTTTACATCTGATTGTACTGACTCTGAATATGAGTCATATGAGTCCTCTGAATCATAAATCTTGTCTGAATAATATTCGACATGTGCATGCTCATCATCTTGGAAATGTGGAAGAATGAAGGTGTCTGCATGCGGCTGCTGAGGTACATGCGAGACACTTTCCTCAATATATACACTACACTCAATGATGAGCTAGTCTGAGGAAAGATAAATAAGCCTATATCCCTTCACACCGTCGGGGTATCCAACAAAAATACATGCAATGCTATGTGGATCAAGTGCCTTCCTCCTTTCAGATGGAATCTGGGCCCATGCACGTGAACCGAAAAATGAAAAAGTGGGTCACTTCTGGTTTGAGGCCGCTCCAAGCCTCGTAGGGGGTCTTATCCTTGACAGATCTATGGGGATATCTGTTTTGGATGTATGTTTCACAATTAAGTGCTTCATCTCATAGTCTTTGTGGTAGTGACTTTGCATGCAACATGCAATATGCCATCTCCTTTAGAGATCTATTTTTCCGCTTAGCAACTCCATTTTGCTGCGGAGTATAGGGAATTGTATACTGCAATTGAATCCCTGCCTCATGGAGAAGATCATGAATATCATGATTGACACACTCTCCCCCGTTATCAGTTTAAAGGACTTTGATTTTCTTTCTAGACTGTGTCTAAACCAGGGCTTTGAAATCTTTGAGGTGTTGAAAGACCTCAAATTTTTTCCTGAGAAGGTAGATCCATGTAAAACATGAGAAATCATCAACAAAAATGAGAATAAACCTCACTTTGTTGATGGATGGATGTGGAAAAGGACCCATAAGGTCATTATGGATCAAATCTAAAGGTGCATAATCTCTCTGAGACTTTCCTTTGTTGAATTTCTCTTGAGGGTGTTTTCCGAGAACACATCCCTCACACACTCCCTTGGAGAAATGGATATCTGGTAGACCATCAACCAATATTTTCTTGCTAAGCTGTTGCATGTATCTGAAATTTAGATTTCCAAACCATTCGTGCCATATCCTACTACTTTCATCAGCATGAGTAAGCAGTAAAGCAAAATCAGGTTCAATGAATTCAGAAAAAGTATACAATCTAGACTGATGATTTACCTCACCGGTAGAAACCCTGGAGTTGGTTTGCATGTCGTAGATGTCCACAGAATTTGGTGTGGATATGAATTTATTTACAATGTCAGAATTTGTCATCTAATACACAGAGAAAAGGTTGAGGGAAAGTTTGGGAACGTGTAACACATTCTCGAGGCTTCCATTGGTGAGTTCAATCCTTCCTTTGCTAATGACTTCGAAAGAAGAGTTGTCCCCCATCATAATAGGAGGACCTTTGCATGCATCCAATGAATAATATACTTCTTTTGATGCAACCATGTGATGTGATGCTCCTAAATATATGATCCAAGCATCGAGAGAGGAGTTGATGGCAATCAAGGCATGGCTAGAATTTCCTTTCTGATCTTCTAGCTTCTTCTTATTATCACCCTCGAGGATGCGATCTCCAAGGTTGTTTTGCTGAAGTATTTGAGACATTAGATCTATTTGTTTTTGCATGCATGCGGATTTTGGATGGAATCCTTTGTGATAGTACGTGCATTTCTCCCCTTTCCCCTTTTGGATCCATAGGAATCAGTGAAGGGTTTTCTGTACCCTTCCTTCTTCGGATGTGCATGAGCTTTCTTTTTGTATTTATCTTTAGATTTCTGATATTTATGGATGCCATCTTTCACAGTGAGTGCATGCGCCTTTGGGCCTTTGATTTTTCCCATGTTGACGAGCTTGGTTTTCTCTTGTGTCAGGGATTCAACAAAGTCCTCAAGAGAAGGCATATTCCAGGTGGCTCCAGAGGCGAATATGACAGAATGGAATGTGGATACGAATACAAAAAATTCAGGGCCAAGTTTGGAGAGAATGGTGAGAACCATTTGTTTCTCCTCCTTAGATTTATCAACCCCACAATCTTTGAGTTGCGACAATAAATCCTTGAATTTTGTAAAGAAATATTGGATATTGTTGAAGCTTTTTGGATCCAATGTGAGCAATTCCACCTCCAACATGTGTCCCCTCATATCATCCTATTTTCCAAAGATCCTTTCCAAGGTGGCTCAGGCTTCATTGGGAGTCTTACAGGAAGATATGTGAAAAAGGAGATCGAGAGAAATAAGACTACAAATCGTTCCGAGTGCTTCATCCATCCGATTTAAATACTTGGATTTTTCTATCGCTGATGTCGGTTCTATATCTGTATTCAAGGTTAAGTTGTACAATCCTTTGGTTCAAAGATGAATCATTATTCTCTCTTTCCATGCAAAGTAGTTGTAAGGTGTAAGAATGAATTCTTTTTGGAAATCCATCTTTTCGTTGTCTTCAATCTTTTGTACCTGCAAAAAAATTGGTGTAGATTTTTCTTAGTAGTCCGTCGGCTCTGATACCATGTAAATGTGTTGAACTTGCACATATTATATCTAGCTACAAAACACTACACACATTTGCAAAGAGAAATTGAGAAAGAAGAAGAAGGAGAGAAATAATGGAAGAATTCTCATTAACCGTTATGAATAATGAATAATTTACACATGATATACTCTGTATAACTCAATCAATGCACACTGGAGGAGAAGCAATGCACCATAGTGGTGGTCTAGAGTGATATGGACACACACCAACAGTTACAGGAGTGAACTTCCACCTAGTCTAGTCTCTCAGGTAGTTACGAGAGTGAACTTCCACCTAGCTGAGTTAACTAGTCAACTAGTCTTTAGTTAACTGACTGAACAATGAGTAGTGAGGAGTAGATCTAGGAATCAAGGGTAATGTGCCAGTCTGGTGACGATCACAAGGAAATTTCACATTATCATGGTGATTATACCGATTTATCATGGTGACAAAACCATTGCAACATCTAAACTTAATTCAAATAGTCAAACTGAAGTGTCAACTGAAAGAGAATATTCTCCAGGTGAAATATTCTCCCCTAAAATATAGGAGACTGGTTAATGACTAATTATGACTAATAAACAAGCAAAAACCTTAGGAAAAATAAATCCTAGGTGTGTGTGAAGTAACTCCAACAAGTCGACGATGAATTTCAAAAGCGCTGAAGCTGAAAACTTCTTGAAGACAAAGAATGGAGGATTGGAGCTTCTGCAAGATTATCTTGAAGACCCAACAATTATTTCAGAGGACCTTTCAAGCATTCAGGTGAGTTCAATAAAAAATCCATATCGAGAAATGGCATGCTTATTCGTTAGAGCATCTAGACAAGAGTCTATGACTACTGTTCCTAGGATCACTCTATACATATTGTACTTTTCAATTCATGAAAACACGATATTTGATTGGGGAAGGATTATTTCTAGCGAATTATCATTTTAGTTGGAAAGTTTCAGAAATAGTGATTTTTTTTACATGTACTCATACTTGATTTTTTCCATTACATACTGTCACGTCTTCAAAGGATTCTCTTTGTCTAAGACCATCAATTGTAAATGCGACCCTGTTCAAATGTGGTATCCCACACTTTGGAAATAGAAGGACATATACCATGTCTATGATGTGAATAATGCATTCATTTCTTCTTTTAAAAATATTATTCATGGACCAAGCACATCTAGATTGTATCTAGAAGCAACATCCTTCTTAGACAAAAGAGGAAGTTTTGAAGCCATGGAGAATTTCAGTTTTATCAGAGTCTACCGCTCTAATGAGTAACCCTCATATTTTCCATATTATGTTTCCAATAAGATATTTGTTGTTGAAATATGCAAGTAGTATAAATTTGGGGTTCATTTATTTAATGAAAAGAGGAAAAGAGAGTTCATCCCGCTACCATGGAAAATTGGAGAGATAATGGTAAAAAACATTACACATATCAATGAAATCTTAGTTTGGTTTGATCGGTTTGGGTTTTGACCCTAGTAAACTATTTATGAAACACATGACATCTGTAGGTTACAATGTATAATTTTCTAGCACATTCTTGTTTGGAGAAGAAGAGGGTGAAAACCAAAACCTCCAAATATTACCTAATGAGAAAAGGCAAGACGACATTGAAATAGTTATCAATACAACCAATTAGCATAAAGAACAAGGAAGAGTTGTGTACAAGAGAAGTTCACGGTCTCCTAATGTTTCTAAAAAATGTGGCCCATCCAAAGGAAAACCCCAGTCTGTAGTTCAAAAGAAAAGGAAGTCCTCGATGGATAATTCCGATGATGGAGATGAACAAAACCCTCCCAAGGGAAATCTAGAAAGACCACACAAAAATCCCAGTCACTAGAAAAAGAAAAAGAGGAACAAATAAAGAAGGAGAAAGCGATATACCTGAAGAGGAAGTCATTCTGGAAGACATGGAGCTCGAAGTAAATATTGAAGATATTGAATTTGCAGATGAAGAATAAAGGATACAAGAGAGCAGATCAATTGCAATAAAATTGGCCACCCAAGAGCGAATCATATTTGAAGAGGAATCTCTAACCCTGCATAGTGCAACATTTGACAAAAACCTAAGAAAATTGGTTATTGAGAAAATCAATGCAAAAGGTAAGAAGATTCAAGGAAAATCGAATTCAAATATCGACTTTAATGGATTTAAACCCTCCAAGATTGTAGAAATTCATGAAGCTACAAGAGAATCCCTAAAAATTTCCATTGGAGATATATAGAGAGAAAACACCATTTTAAAGGATACAATTAAAGAATTAGAAAATGCTTTAATGTCCCCACCACTATTCGCTAGTCTAATTGCCACAATATAGCCTTGGAGAAGTCTTGAGGGAAGACCATAATCAAGATCGATACTAAAAGCAACATCAATTCTACTTTCTCCCATCATGAAGTATGTCAGAGAAAATATCCAAAAGAGAATGTCCCCGATTCTCGAAATATGGGAATTGAAAACAAGTTTTGTTTCATTAGGTTCAAGAATGAAAAATTTCAGGCAATATCTTCAGGTTGATCTTGAAAATGATGAGGAATTTTACAAAGGGGCCATTTTTACTTTTGTTGCAAAAGTTTCAAGTCTTAGCAATTTTTGGAGAAAAGAAGAGGATTTTCCTTCGAAAATCCGTATAAAACAACTCAAGGCATGTTGGTTAAAGATAATAAAGAGTTTAAAAGAAATGCTAGTTAAGTGTGGTGCTATAAGCGAGAAAAGAGGAGAATTATATTTGAAATTGATTGAATTGGAAATAGTTGGGTCAACTATAGATGTGGATGAGACACACTTGATATTGAATTCCATATTTATATAAAAAGAACAAGTGGAGAAGAAGTTGGACTCACTAAAGATTGCATCAGCTGAGAACTTCAACAACTTGACCGAATATTCAGAAAAAAAGGTTGAAAGTTGGTTGGTTAGCTACGTGAATAAAAATGACGACATCGAGGACACCCTTCATCAACATTTGATGGACTTCAAAGATATGGAAAATTCCTTGTTTGATATTAAAGTAAGGCAAGAAATAACCGTGGAACCCAACCTTAAGAACAAATTTGAAATGACAGACTTAGGCTTTTTGCACTATTTCCTTGGCCTCCAAGTTTTGCAAACCAATGAAGGAATTTTTCTTTCCCAATCTAAGTATGCTTGTGACCTTCTTCATCACTTTCAGATAGACGATTGTAAACCAAACCCTTCTTCCTTCTAGTCTGGAGTCAAGCTTGCTTTCACCTACACTTCTCCTGAAGTTAATGCCACCTTGTATCATCAATTAGTTGGTAGCCTCTTCTACTTGACTCATACCTGTCCTGATCTTTCCTTTGCTATTGGTCTTGCTGCCCGATATATGAAAACACCCCATGAAAGCCATTGGAAAGCAAATAAAAGGATACTTCGCTATGTCCATGGTACAATTCAGTTTGAGATACATTACATTTCAGGGGGGGATCCTTTATTGGTTGGTTTCACTGATTCAGATTGGGCTAACGACCCTAATGATCGAAAGTATACTACAAGTTATGTTTTCAGCCTTGGTTCATGACCTGTCACTTGAGCCTGTAAGAAACAACATGATATTGAACTTTCTTCATTAGAAGCAGAGTACCGAGCAATGGTAATGCAAGTCAGGAAGCCTTATGACTTCGAAAGATTCTTTCATAGTTTGGATTCAATCAACAACATCCGACCAACCTTTGGTGAGACAATCAGAGTGCCATCAAGCTTGCCAAAGACCCAGTTCAACATCAATGCAATGAACACATCAAGATACACATGCACTTCATCAGAAAGCTCATTCATGATCAAGTTATTGAAGTGCTCTTTTTCCCTACAGAAGATCAACTTGCAGACATTTTCACAAAGTCTCTTATAGAAGCGAAGTTTTCCAGACTTCGATCTATGTTAGGAGTTCAGGAAGTTGTCATCAAGGGGGGATAGGCTCTAATGCCTCCTTCCTTCTCCTATTGTGTCACTATTGTAAATCCTTCAATCCTATCCCAAGTTGTTCTTAAGGGGGGATGTTAGGATAATTAGGCACTTAAGAGTTCGTTAAGATCTACTTGGTCTAATGTGTCATTAGATAAAAGTGTGTTTCTTAGTGTGTTTATTTAGTATGCATTTGTAGTTATCAAATCCGACGGTCACCATATGTTCCCGACATAGAGTGATCCAACGACTCATATTCTCCTCAATCTTAATGACCATTGATCCGTGGCTTAACACCCGATTGGTCCATGATCTCTATTTAAAGAGCATGGAGGGTCATTTTCCAATGATCGATTGTGATAAAATCTCTTGTAAAATCTCTCTGTAATATTTTTATTTTGCATTAATAAACTACTCCAAGTGGCTGCATTGGCTAGGGCCATGGATGTTTCCCCGTAGGGGTTTTACCATGTCAAAACATCGATGTGTTGATCTTTTATTTGGTTGTGTGAGTGGTTACTGAAGCTGTTCATCCTCTGTTGGAATACCTGTGTTGTCGAACAAAACCTCCCATAGAATCATGAGAGAAGGCTATTATTGGCCCACCATCTTTAAATATTCTTACTTAATGATTAGAAAATGCATTTCTTGTCAAATTTTTTTAGGAAGGATGAAGAAAGAAACAATGCCATTGCAGCCTATAACAAGCGAATAACCTTTTACAAAATGGGGGATAGATGTTGTTGGACCAATCAATCCAAAATCCAACAAAGGTCACTCATATATTCTTACTGCAACCAATTATTTTACAAAATGGCAAGAAGTTGTAGCTATGAAAAACACTGATTCTGAAGAATTGATCACCTTCCTTAAAGATAATATTTTTTCAATATTTGGAGTTCCAAAAAAAGTTATAACTGATAATGGATCATTTTTCATTGGTTCAAAATTCACAAGGTTTTGTGGGGAATACGATATCATTATGGGACAATCATCAAATTACTACCCCCAAGGGAATTGTTTAGCTAATTCCACCAATAGAACATTGATCCAGATTCTCAAAAAGACAATTACTGTAAATCAAAGAATTGGCATGTAAATTTGATTGATGCATTATGGGCCAACAGACTTACACCAAAAGACAATACATGATTTCCACCATATACTTGATCTAGGTGGATATTGGTGGCCACCCACCTGTTCCAAATTCCAACTGACTCATCTTGACAGTTTTCAGTTCAACATGTTTCTCTGTAATGGGGAAATTTCTTTCTAATTGTGGGTTCTTCACTTCTGGGGATGTTCTGAATCCCTACACAACATCCAAGTGGATAATGGTGGGTGCCCACCTGTTCCAAATTCTAATTGACTCATCTTGATAGTTTTCAGTTCAACACGTTTCTTTGTAATGGGGACATTTCTTTGTAATTGTCGGTTCTATACAAAGTTTGAAGCACTTTGGATTGGTTCTTATACGATTGAAAAAAATCTTCGGTACAATTTTTATTTGTTAATAGGGAGGAAACTACAATGAGAACACCTTCTAGCGAAGGTTTTTAGTGTTAGAAAATTTGGAAAAAATTTCAAAAAAACCTTCGATACAACCTCCTCTATTGGCTACAGAGGTTTTAGTGGATGTTCTATATAACTAAAAAAAATTGGGCGGGTGGAGGTTTTCTTTTTCCAGTGTCGTTCTTGTCAAAATGCACCAGTGCAGTATTGAAAAACAACACTGGTACTTTACTATAATAAAACACATCGGTACATTAAAAACACCTTGGATCTTAATATAATAAAGAACGCCCCGATGTGTTTATAACTATTGCTCACGGGTTCTACCTTTTTCATCATATGCAGAGCACCAATGCTCTTATAATTACTACACATTAGTTTTCTTGTGGGTTACCCTTAACCAATTCATCACTGTACCTGGTGGTTTTGGTTGATCACTAGCCATTTTCACTTCATTTGGTGGTTTCGATTCATTGATGTACTACCCCCTTTTATGTGCAAGAGAGTTTCATCAAAGTAATCCCCTCTTTGAGGTGGTTGTTTCAATTCATCGATGCACTACCCCCTTTGACGTGCAAGAGAGTTTCATCAATGCAATCCCCTCTTTGAGGTGCAAGAGAGTTTCATCAATGTACTCCCCCCTTTGAGGTGCAAGAGAGTATCATTCTCATTTCATTTGTGTACATCCCCACCTTTAAGGTTCAAGGGGAGAAATTGAATGGCTATCTACTACAATATTTGTCTTTACTTGAGAGAGAATTCTGTAGAAAGATTGATATAACTTGGCTATTGATGATCACTTCCAAGGATTGATCCACCCATAGTGAATCTTTAATATTACATGATTTTTTAGAATGGAGCATCTATCTAATGAATGATTATGCTTGCTGCAATAATGACAAGGATGGAGATCAAAACATTGATCATCCAGATGACCAACTCAATGAAAATGTCGGGATTTAACATTTTGATGTTGAACTGGAACATGTGAAGTTGAAACTTCTTGAAAGAATCTTGCAATATTGAAGTGAATTGGTCTAGAATAATCTAGAATTTGAAAGGTTACTTCCTTATCATATTTGAGTCATGTCCTAAGTTTATTGTTGTGGATTTGTTTCCTAGGTATGATAATGGACTTGGAAAGAGTATGCTGAACTTGTTTATGAATAACTTCATCCTCATCTGAAATTGAATTTGAAGTTGTTTCATTGATTTATTTCTATGATGATTATTGATTGAAATCATTATCAAATTCAAAAAGTGGGTTTTTTATGAACACTGACTAGTTTAGAATGTTGAAGACACTTTAGCTGGAGTTCATTATGAAGAAGTTGTGACCGAGTCTGAAGAAGTTTGACTTTGTCTTACGAAAATTGCAAACAAGTTAGAATTGATTTAAGAGGTTATTTGTTGATTGAGATTGTGTTATCGACAATAGTGAGTATTAGAGTGTTCAACAACTCTAATAATTTTATACTTCAAGCCAATTTTAAATATTGAATGAGGCCTCCTTGTGAAGGTAGGTTCAGATTACAGTTGACTCAACAACAAAGAGGAATTCTTGCAACACAACCCTATATACAATTTATTGACTCAACCAATTCATTTTAGACTTTGAATTTGGACGTTGTTGGGTTCAATCAGGAATGCACCCAACAAGTACAATTCAACTTGATTTTGAAAATACAAGTAAACTTACAAAAAAGAACTATTTGCAAGTTACAATTAATGCTGATTTTTTATCTTCAAATTTGAATGCTTCACAAGTCCATAAATTTCTCCTTTGATTATTATCTTAATTTGCCCATTGCTTTCAATGATTGATGATGCTTAATTGAGTGCCTTGATTTCCTTTAATTCGTGCATGAGGTTTATTTTCTTTGGATTGCATGAGATCGTGGAAGGATATTGAATGCATCAAATTCACTTAAAATGTAGACATCATGTACAAAAATACACTATCATACACAAAGATACAGACATAAACATAAAAAAAAAAGTTCTTTAGACCCCCTTATTCCATTTCGAAGTGGTCTAGAACAAAAATAAATAAAAAAAATAATTTTATTGTAATATCCTCTTTGTGATGGAAATGATATTTATACAAATATGAATAGAGGCTTTCAATGATTTTCATATCCCATCATGAACCATATTGCATCTAATGACAATATCCCATAGGTCAATGGTGAATGTGAGCCATTTACAAAGTGATAGCTCACCAATTATAAACCATTAACTATACTTTCGTTAAACCTTTTAAAAGTGTAACATTTTAATGACACTTTCCACAAATTTTTTTTTTTTAAAACAAAACATATCCACCACTCCCCATACTAGTCGGAAAACCACTCATTCATTCACCAATCATCATTTGCCCATATAAAGCAATCTTCACTTGTGCTTTTAGAGCATAAAATAATGTTTGCTACATTTGTATGAAATCAATGAAACCATGCTTTATTAAGAATATAATAATGCTTCAAGATTATCTTTGAATATGTGGCATTTGACATTCACTATGATAAAATTGAAATGCACAGAAATACCTTGAATGGAGGGAGAGTGCTC
>ML813556.1:4455-27648 GCA_009831015.1 Picea engelmannii | reverse complement strand
TATATATATATATATATATATATATATATATATATATAATCATCATTAATCATGTGACGAGAAGGGGGTAAGCAATTCAATTAATTTATAAAAATCTTTTGGGGGACAAAATTAAAAAAAGGGAAATAATTGTTTTGTTATATTATGCTAATTAAAAATTTATTAATTAAAAAGGAAAATGGGAAAAAGGTAATTTTCTACATATGCCAATTTGAGTTTTGAATGAAAAGAGAAAGAGAGAAATTTAAAAGATTTAGAAAACTAGGAAAAAATGAGAAACATAAAAAGAAAGGGGAAATATAAGGAAAAG
The DNA here is from genome assembly GCA_009831015.1 of Picea engelmannii. Lineage (NCBI taxonomy): Eukaryota > Viridiplantae > Streptophyta > Pinopsida > Pinales > Pinaceae > Picea > Picea engelmannii. Next base: position 27,338 of record ML813556.1, on the reverse strand, counting down.
TAGAAAGACTAACTTAGTAAGGTATCTAGCATTTAAGAACTTTCTAAATTAAACTCAACTAGTAAATTAGTAAGGGGGCAAGTCATTAAAATGTGTAAAGGAATATGGGGACACCTAGGAGCGATTCTAGGAATGCTTTTAGGTGGATGAGGGAAATAAGAGTAATTAATTAATTAATGAAATTAATTTGTGGTGCAATGAAGAGGATGGGTGACACATGTACGGGGAGTATTTTTACGAAACTAAATTATTGAACAATAAATTAAATGGGATTTGGGAAAGTAAAGGACTTAGAAACTCTTTATAAAGGAGGGAGGAGAAGGATGATGACACTACCGAATTTTAGACTTGACTAACTTAGCTTGTGGGAGTTGGGATACCCAGCTCGGTGAGGAGTGGTAGCTCGGCCTTGCGAGGTGAACTGGGAGCTAGTTGTTCTCTGATTTAGTGTGCGTGGCTCATTTGCGGCTCGGGGGGCTAAGAGGGAAGAATAGTACCCCTAGTGTTGGCTGGGAGGTACCGATGAAGTCTCATCGATCGACAAGCGAGAGATGCACAGAGCACATAGGATAACGACTCAGAGCAGAGAACTTGGGCTATGGTACGCTTATTTGATACTGCATGGTAGATTTTTATTATACCTCACGCTTTCAATTGTGTATTTTTAATTGGGTAAGGAAATGTTGACTTAGCATTTAAATTGATAACTTAATTTCCCCATAACCTTAAACTCGTTGTTGATTGATTCCCTTGGCTTTCGATCCCTGCATGTTGTGCCTGTCCTTTGGTTTTGTTGATTGTTGTGAAGAGTTGAGCCTTTTGTCCTCATCCCTAGTTCGTCAGTCCACGCCTCAGCAGTCGGCCAGGAGCCGAATCGACGATCGTCACTTCGGTGCACAACGACCTATAGATTCTAATGCCCTTCTTTTCTGTACGTGGATGATGAGCGAAGGGTGTGTTTGCCCAGCAGTTTACCCCTTCTTATCTCCGCGTTGCTTGGGTCTCTGCATGTTTTATCACCTCTGCGTCTTAATGGTTCCCGACATCTGAAAACTGTGTTTAGTATTCTTTGTCTTTCAACACCCTCAATCACGATTATTAAATCTACGTTTTTATAAATTGCTGGATAAATTTAACCCTGCGTTTTGTGTGTTGATGAATAATTTAACTCTACGGTTTTATGCATTGATGGATGAATTTAACTCTGCGTTTTATATTGATGGATAATTTAGCTCTGCGTTGGATACCTCCCTCGCAACATAAGTCTGTGTTGTTTTATTGATGGCCATATTCGCTCCATTTTTCCATTACTCTGCACCTTAAATTTATGAAGACGATTTTAGTTTGCGTTGTCCAATTGATTGACAATCTTCACCTTTGACTGAGTTTTTTTTTCCTGGAATGACCGTAAGGTTGTGCCTTGAGACACAACGAGAATTTTTCCACCTGAACCATTACGAATTTTTTTCCACTGGATTTCTTTGCGAATTGACACTCTTCAAGACTGCCAATCGACGCTCGTACCTGGCGATTTTGCCCCCTTTATGGAACTGCACTTCGTTACTGGTTTACCTGCTGTCTGCGAGGTTACCCGCCTTAGGAATGTGTTTTCTCTTGAATTACTCAGCTCAATTTCTGTCTGGAGGTGGCAACGAATTTATCCCTGCATTTTCATGTCTTTTACCAACCTGAACGTTTAATTGCTCTGCGTGGGTAAGTTTTTAGTGAGTGCGTTTCCATTTAATTTTTTTTTTACCTGAGTTAAGGCGTTGCATTTATTTATCACCTGAGTATGAATGCATTTTAATTACTTTTTGATGCATTGGTTGTATGATGCGTGTGAACCCTTAATTACTCTGCGTTTTAATTTAATTACTGGCGAATGCACTCGGTGTTTTAATATAAGTTGATGGCGAATGACGTCTGTACTATGTGTTTCCATTATAATTGCTGGCGAGTTTTCCTGTGATAGTAAACTTCATTACGCATATTTAGAAAACGAATTTTACCTTTACTGCACAACGTTATTCATTTTGTTACACAAGAGTTCTCTTACACACCTCTTACGGTGAGTATGGCCAGCAATAATTGTATATCGAATTCGAATGTATAGTTTAGCGATACCATTACTCTACAGCCTATCTAATGTACAACGATACACTTCCTATCTCTGCTAAACCGAACCCAACTTCTGTCAAATGAAAACTCCGACGATTTGACGAAGACGTGCTTCTCGAGAGCTCTGTTTTTTTTTATTACACATCGACCACCATTTGGTCCTTTAATGGACTTCAATATATTTTAATTCTTTCTTCTTTCTGTTTTTTATACTTTGTGATTATCGGTATGTGTCTTGTTTTCCTCATTAGAATTGAATTTAGATGCCTACTGTATCAGAACTATGACTAAGAATACATATATCATACTTATGACAATTTATCTTTGGGCAGAATTTAAACAGGATTAAACAGGTAAACTCTTCCAGCGCACATTTAAAGTCAGTTAAGACTGTTAATTGATGCGCACTGCATGAAACGTTTTCGACAGAATAAGTGTATCTGTAGTTTGAAACAATACAATGTTTTTACCAATTAATGTTAGTCGTGTTCATTAACTCTGGAAGGCTAGGATTCAGCCTTACCCGCAGTCTGTTATCTCAAGTAAGTTCTTGATGTAAATCCGGTTGTCTAGTAATTACGTCTTTTGATTGTTTTATCCCGGAGCTCGGCGTACCCTTACTGTCTCATTCATTGCTGTGTATTATAATTGAATCCCAACCTTTAATTGGCCATCATGCTGAGTAACTCCAATGCTATGACCGTCCGAATATGTTGCCAGTAAAGTACTCAGCGAAATTCCCTTAACTTTATCGTTAACATATTTTTACTGTGACAATTTACCCAGATTTTGGGGGCGATTACCTGAGGAGCGATTGCTAAGGTTGATCTTTTACATTAATTGCATACAATGATATTAATGGTCTGCATTGCCAAATTTTCTGTACCTACAACTGAACGATTAATCAATAGCAGGAAAATAGCCCGCTTGATGGCACTGTCATTACTCAACAATTTCTTTTTAAGGTTAATAGACAACTTGTTATTCTTTAGTACTGCTAATATAGCTAGATGACATGTTGTAACTTAATTTTGTTAATAAGTGTTATACTTGTAGCATTCTACATTGATATTGTTAATGTTGTTATATAATGTTAATTGCTAAGTTAGATTGTAATTATGGATTAATTTAGAATTTCCCAATTAGAATGTAATTAATGATTAAATTAGGTTGGTGAGTAATGACTACATTATAAATTAGACTTGCTAAATTAGATTGTAATTAATGTTAAATTAAATTTGTAATTATTGACTAATTTAGATTGGATTAATGGTGAGAGTTGTTGGCGAATTTGTGTAACATATTTCTCTTTTCTTGGTTGACGTCATCTCGCTACTTGCCGACACGTTGCTTGGGGTGTGGGTGTAGTCTTCCTGTCAGTTATCATAGCTCTTAGCGCATTGGTTTATCTTGAGTCCCTGGTCCAGATAGGTTATGCGACGCCAAGGTTATAGTCATGCCTATCACCTGGGGACGACATGATTCCTGATGAGGGAATCATTGCACGCCCTAAGAGATAGAGGCCAATGATAACTTGGCCGAGGTCTGTGCTTTCCGTGTGAGTGTTGTTGATCGATGTAGGTTGTTGTTAGCGCTTAGATGGTAATGCCTTCATGCGTTTGGTTCGCGCGGCTTGAGGTTCTAGTCTTTGGTTGTCAAGGCCGTTGTGTCGGGAGGGGGATGTTGTCCCTCATCTTGTAGGCGTGGTCTTGTAGGTAATCGTTTCTTCTTGTTGTTTTACACATGTTTCACCCAGTTGCTCTTGTGCTAGTGCGTGGAGTCGTAGTTGTTAGTTTCCTGTTCTGCGGGCGTGTGATCATGGTCAGGATGTGTGGTTCAACTGTTGTCGCCTTCTTGCCTAAAAAAAAATAAAATAATTTCACTTCTGCTTCACTTGTAGTCGTAACGAATGGGTTGTTACACTTGAGCACATAGTAATTAAGAATGAGACCCTAGATGTATTCTATAATGAACTATCTCCATTGGTTTGGACAAATTTCTATTTAAGCTTGGTCCAAGGGAGCCAAGTTTTAGACAGGCCATTGATTAGGTCATTAGATGAACACATACCCCTTTTGTAGAGCCTTAATGTAGATAATGTGGAGGTCTCAACTAGATACTTACCATCAAATTGTATAAGAGGTGACTATTACCCCCTCACTTATAGGGGTAACTAGAGGAGATTTTTTCTCCATGATCCACATTATAGACAACAATTTTGATGATGACATTTTAGATTCTCCATAGACAATTGCTCATAGATTCCTTCCATTACATGCTCAACTCACTCACATTAGATGACATGGTGCATTACACACTGGGGTACATTGTTTGGATACTTCATATCGAGTGATAATCAATGTTTTGGGTATGAAAATGGTGATCATGGGTTGAATTGGATTATGAATCATGATGCTTTGAATTTATACTTTTTACCTTGTTTCACCTTGGTGGTCATAATTGTATCCTAGTCAATTACTGTCACTCTTGGGAACAATTGTACTAATGGGGAGCCTTAATAGGGGAAATGTGTCCATATCCATTACCACATATACCATATTCCACTTGACCTTTCTTCTTTGTTCTTTCTTTTGGGTTGGTTGTTACATGTATTATAAAAAGGTTCATGCTTCATAATGTTGGGTTATTATATTCTTTGCAGTGAAAGTCTAGTTGAGGTGAATCGACTCACGGTCGAAGGTCGAGGTGGATCAACAACAAGTCAAAGGTCGAGGGAGTCAACTGGGTAAAGTCAAAGTCGAAAATATCAACGGTAAGTCAACCGACAAGAGGTCAAATTGCGGACATGAGATGATCGACTAGAGACTGAATGGAGACCGACTGATAGTCTACTGGTAAACCCGACTTGGATTCGACTGTAACAGAATCCTAAGATTTGCATGATTTTTAGTCAATGATATGCATGGAACTGTAACTATTTTTGGGCGCCAATCTTTAGGGTTTTTCTTGTTGTAAAGATTATAAAGAGGCATGTTATAAGGCCGTAAAGGTTGTTTTGATGTAATCATAGAATGCACTTTTAAAGTTTAATGCATGTGTAAGTGTAGGTTGTTGGTCATGCATATGTAAGCCAAATTGGCTACAGGGTTGTTCTTGCGCAAGAAATAGGGTATGATGTTGATTGTGTCTTAGGTGTGAACCAAGGTTAGACATGTAACCTTTTATTGTGATTGAATAAGACAACAAGAGAGTAGGACGCTCAAATGAATGTTCATTTTCTCGGTTAAAGTGTTTCCAGGGTAAACTGTTTGCATTTTTTATTAAATTATTCTTCTTTTCTGCTAGGATTAGTGTGGAAGCGTCTTTCATTTCTTGACATGTGGTACCAGAGCTTAGGTATTCCTTGACAAGTGAGTTATCAGAGCGATGTTATGCTTTGGAGAATATATTAGATCTTGATTTGAAAATCTTGAATCTGAGAACTAAACCCTAGGTACAATAAGATTCATAAGTCATAAATTGTATTAAATATCACGGTAAATAATGGCGAGCAATTCCAGAATAAAGATAGAAAAATTCAATGGCCAGAATTTTGAGCTTTGGAATCTTAAAATGGAAGATCTTCTTATAGATCGAGAACAATGGACAATGGTTTGTTCAGGTACCCATCTGATAGGCATGTTGACAGAATAATGGGAGAAACTAGAAAGATGAGAAATAAGTATGATTCAAATTTGTCTTGTAGATTCGGTGCTGCTGAATGTCTCAGGTGAAGATTCGACCAAGAAACAGTGGGACAAGATGAGAATCTTATACCAATCGAAATATCTGATAAATAAGTTGTTTCTCAGAAAGAAACTATATATTATAAGGATGAGTGATGGAAGTTCAGTGACAAGAAGGAAGTCAAATGTATTTTCATTGGATACAAAGAAGGAATGAAAGCATATAAGCTCTCGGATCCCGCATCAAGGAGAACAATGTACAATCGAGATGTGGTCTTCAGATAAGTCAGAGGTAAGTCTGAGCCCGAGGAAGTTGTTTAGACCAAGAATAATCCTAATATGGTGCAGTTTGAACTGAGGAATGAAGAAGATGATTCAGATGAGTCGATTGGATCTGAGGAAGAGGAGGAACATCTGAATTGGGTGGTAAGGAGGTGAGAAAGAGTAAAACAACCAGTCGAAAGGTATAGTCCACCCAAATTCTATTCTGCATTCGTGTTAACTACCATCGACGATGAGCTCGAGTCAGTCGGTGAGGCATTCGACTCACGAGAAGGTAAACTTTGAAAGGACGCCATGGTCAAAGAGATGGAATCCTTGTACAATAATGAGACATGGGATTTAGTCAAGTTACCTAGTGGAAGAAAGCCCATTGTTAGCAAGTGGGTTTTCAAGAAGAATACGAATGTCATAGGACAATTCGATAAGTTTAAATATCGACAGGTAGAGAAAGGATATTCCCAAGTCGAGGGATTCGATTCAGTGATATTTTTTCCCCTGTTGAAAAACTAACTTCCATTAGAGTACTAATGTTTCTGGCTGCAACATTCGATCTGGAGATAGAACAGATGGATGTAAAGACAATGTTCCTACATAGGGACTTGGAAGAATAAATCTACATGAAAAAACCTGAAGGATTTGTAGTAAAGAGAAAACAAGAGTTGGTGTGCAAAATCAAAAGATCCCTTTATGGTCTAAAGCAATCACCAAGGATGTGGTACCATAAGTTTGACACATACATCCTTAGTTTGGGATTTGTGAGAAGCAAAGATGATGACTTCATATATTCCAAGGAAGAAGGTGGGTGTTTCATATATGTAGCTTTGTATGTCGATGACATGTTACTAATTGGAAACACAATGTATGCAATAAAGGAGGTGAAGAAGCAACTATCCTCCAAGTTCGATATGAAGGATCTCGGTGCAGCTAACTTCATTCTGGGAATGGAGATTAAGTGAGATCAAGACGCTAGAAATATCTGGTTGAATCAAACTAAGTATATTGAAACAGTTCTGAAATGATTCAACATGCAGGATTGCAAACCAGTGAAGGTGCCAATTCCTGTGGGAGCAAGGCTTATTGTTGAACAGTGTCCAAAGACATAGGAATAAATAGAGGATATGGCACGTGTTCCGTATGCAAGTGTGGTTGATAGTATAATGTATGTGATGGTTTGCACTCGATTATAAATTTCCCATGCAGTGGGAGTGTTGAGAAGGTACATGGACACTTGTAAATGAGCATTGAAAATTTGTCAAGAGAGTATTCAAGTATTTGTGTGGCACAAAGGAATATGCTATATGATACCAAGGAAAACTTGGAAGTGATAGTGGTAAATTAGATGTACATGGATTTGTTGACACCTATTGGGCTCGAGATTTGGATCGATGGAGGTCGACCAACATATATGTCTTCAAGATGTTTAGTGAAGCAATAAGTTGGACGAGTAAGTGACAAGAGGTTGTAGCCTTGTCAACAACAAAATATGAATACATGGCATCCACTCATGGAAACAAATAAGCGGTATGGCTTCAAAGGTTTTGTTCAGGAATTGGGTTTGAGCAGAGAGATATGAAGGTAACTTGCGATAGTCAAAGCAAAATATTTCTAGCAAAGAACCCTGCTTATCATTCAAAGACTAATCACATTGATGTACAATACCATTTCGTAAGAGACATGGTGGAAAGTAACAAGGTGTTGCTGGATAAGTTAGACACATTGGAAAACATAGCAGACTTGTTGACCAAGTCTGTGGGTGCTGGAAATTTCTCTTGGTGCAGAGAGGCAATGGGTATTGCTTCCTCAAGTCTGTGAACACAAGTTTAGGAATCTCTTGTTTCAACAAAGAAGACAAAAAGTGGGATAATGTTGGGTTGCTATATTCTTTGTAGTGAAAGTCTAGTTGAGTTGAATCGACTAATGATCAAAGGTCAAGGTGGATCGACAACCGGCCAAAGTCAAGGTGGATCGACAACAAGTCGAAGGTCGAGGGAGTCGATCGGGTAAATTCAAAATCAAAGATATCAAAGGCAAGTCAACCGACAAGAGGTCGAAGTGTGGGCACGAGATGAATGACTAGAGACCAAATGAAGGCCGATTTGTAGTCAACTGGTAAACACGACTTGGAGTCGACTATAACAGAATCTCGATATTTGTAGCCAATGCTATGCACATATATGCAACCATTTTTGGGTGCCAATATTTAGGGTTTTTTGTGTTGTAAATCCTATAAAGAAGCATGTTGTAAGGCCACAAATGACGTTACGAGGTTATCATAGAATGCACTTTTGCAGGTTAATACATGTGTAAGTGTAGGTTGTTGGTCATGCATATGTAAGCTGAATTGGCTACATGATTGTTCTTGCACAAGAAAGAGGGTATGATGTTGATTGTGTCTTAGGTTTGGATCAAGGTTAGACATGTAACCTTTTTTATTGATTGAATAAGACAAAAAGAGAGAAAAAAGCTCAAAGGAATGTTAGTTTTCCCAGTTAAGGGTTTCCAAGGTAAAATATTGGTGTACTGTGTGATTGCTTGTGTCATTTGTGTTCTTGATTAAATTATTCTTCTCTTCTTCTAGGATTAGTGTGGAAGTGTCTTTCATTTCCCGACACATAATACCATGAGAAGAAGGATCTTGAATGCAAGATGTTGATGCAGCTTGATAAAAAGAGAAAGAGAAAATGCTATATTCAAAATGCAAGGTCATAACCAAGAAAGATAAAGCATAAGTAATGCCCCCTTGCTAAGAGACCATCACCCCAAGTCCTATGCAATGAACACATATATAAAAATGGACTTAGTCTATGAAAATAAAAAACCAAAAATGTTAAATCAATGAAGAAAAAAAAAAGGGGTTTGGAAAGACATAGTGTCAAGTAAAGGACACCTCATTGCATAAGTGCTCCCTCTACAAAGGCACTCATGTGGATGAATATCTTATGTGACCTTGCATGTAAATAAAATCGACCTATGAATTAAACCCCAAACCATACCACATTCCATTGTACATAATCCTTGAATTTTTCTTTGGGACATACTTCTTGTCTAGGGTACTATCACACCTAATAGGGGGATACAATGATCCTCCCATACCTAAACTTGGAAAATTGTATAACTTTGTAAGCTAGTGTGAAGTTTGAAGAGGATACTTAATGAGATCTATTTATGGATTTTTCATTGACATGAATTAATTTATATGTTGTATTTGACTTCTGTACACACCTTCGGTTTTGATGGATACATTGGACTACATGAGCACCTCCTTGGATGATGGATTGAACATGGATACATACTTGATTGATTCCTTGGTCCTTTGGAGGAAGTGGAGGAAGTGGAGGAGGCCACTTGCATGCTTGATGGAGGTTTTCCCACTTATTTTAGAGGCATTTACACACCTTGAGGATATTTTAGCACCTATTTTGAGGGAGACCAACTTCAGGAGCAATCATTTTTTGACAGAATAGTAGTGTTGGTTGAGCATTCTCTTGGATTATTTTTTAACAAACCCCTCTTATCAAAGCTCTTGGAAGATTACTAGTGAATAATCTTCCCTTAAATTGTCCTTAATATTTTAGGAGGATCTCCTAGGGTTAGTAGTGAACAACCTTTAGGTATCACAATAATAAAATCCACTCATTTCTCTCCAAAGGAATCCTTAATCGACCCCATATGCCCCAAAACTATAGTAGGCACTAGTCACTCTCCCAATAGTCAATCATTTAATTATGAAAATTAATCTCTTTTTACTATTTTAGGATTAATTTAGGGTTTTATTACAACAATTTTTCATTTCAGCGATAAAAAACCTAGACATTTTGACTTTTATGCATATTGTTGACCTAATAAATATTGTTAAAACCCTGATTTGTATTTCTGAATTGTTATTATTGTTGAATTTTCAATAAGAGATGATATTGTATGCGAATGAATATCTTATTACAATGATGAGTGTTCTATATATAAAGAACATATGGTGACCATGGTGACCATCCATGAAGAGATGTGTCCCATGGGTAATAAATATATTTATACTTTGTATTATATTATACATATACTATAAATACATTATATTTATACTTTATTATATAAATATATTATTACATTAATAATATTATAATTAATAATATAGCTTAATAATTAATGATCATATTATTAATTATCAATCTAGTAGAATGTCTTTCTGATGTTGCCCAAACATTAACACTCCCTCTCAGCGAGGGAGACATTCTACATTATGCCAAAATTACCTCTGAAGATTACCTTTGAAGATTACTTGTGGGTATCTCTCAAATAACTTCAACATGTAACCATGACATCCATTACCTCGCAATGCATATGTACTTCATCATGTGCACCATTGTGACTTCGCAACCAATGCATCCAAGGCCTATGGGTAGTTCTCAAATAACTACAACATGTCCCCAGGACATACACTACCTTACAATGCATTTGTACCTCATCACGTGCACCCTTGTGACTTGACAACATGCATCCATGGACGGTGGGTAGCTCTCTAATAGCTACAACATGTCATCATGATACTATCCAGTTTCCCACATAAAACTTAGATATCTTATGCATGACATCCAGTACCCTGCGATAACATCTGTACCTAGTCTCTTCAACATGCATCTAGGGCTGGTGGGTATCTATCCAATGGCTACAACATGTCACCATGACATCGACTGCCCTGCGATAAAATCCGAATCCATCACTCCCTCTGAAGAGGGACTACGTCGATCTTGTCCCTAAAGTACTCAAAATTCGTCCTTGAAAATGGATTTGTCAGCAAATCTGCAACCTTCTCATCGGTAGCCACATATTGGAGCCGCATTGATCCCTTATGCACCATATTGGAGCCTCATTTCTCCCTTATGTACCAAGTGTCTAGCAAATAAGTGTCACTTCCATGAGACACAGACTCCAAGTGTGATACCACACGAGCTCAAATCCATTGATTGTTGAACATGCAAATCTATACATCCTCAGATATCCATAGTGCAACATGAATTCACACAATGCAACCAAGGTCTGTGGGTAGATATCAATAGCTACAACATGTCCTCAGGACATCCACTCCTTGCGATGCATCAATACCTGATCATGTGCACTCTTGTCTCATTTCCAACCCTCGGATATCCATAGTGAAACATGACTTCACCCCATGCAACAAAGGTCCGTGGGTATCTCTCAATAGCTACAACATGTCTCCATGACATCCACTCCCTACGATGCATCAATACCTGATCATGTGCACTTTTGTTTCAATGGAAACCCTCGAATATCCATAGTGAAACATGACTTCACCCCATGCAATCAAGGTTTGTGGTTATCTCTCAATAGCTACAACATGTCCCCAGAACATCCACTTCATGTGATGCATCAATACCTGATCATGTGCACTTCTGTCTCAATGACAACCATCAAATATCCATAGTGAATCATGACTTCACCCCATGCAATCAAGGTTTGTGGTTAGCTCTCAATAGCTACAACATGTCCCCAGGACATCCACTCCATGTGATGCATCAATACCTGATCATGTGCACTCATGTCTCAGTGCCAACCCTTTTTCATGTTGGATGAGTTCCACCTGTCTCAGTGCCAACCCTTTTTCATGATGGATGAGAACACTAATTTCCAACCCTTTTTCATGCTAGATGAATTCCACATGTTTCAGTGCCAATTTTTTTTTCATGTTGGATGAGAATACTCAGTGCCAACCCTTTTTCATGCTGGATGAGTTCCACCTGTCTCAGTGCCAACCCTTTTTCATGTTGGATGAGAACACTTAGTTTGAAGAGGGACTATGCCAAGATTGTCCATGAAGTACTCAAACTTCATCCTCGATAGTGAATTGGTAAGCATGTCCACAACTTGATCCTCTGTAGTCACGAAACTGGAGCCTCACTGCTCCTTACTATAGTACCCATATCCCTCTAGAACTGACTATGTTTCTCCTTCTCGAGCACTAAATATCAATTGGATATTCAACCTGTTGACTTCATCACTTGTCCTCCAGAAAAATTATCATCATCCTCTTCTTGTAGGTCTTACCTACAAGTCAAATTTAGTCCAATAGTCATACATTTATGAAGCCACACTGCTTCACGCCTTGCTGCACATGCTGCCACATACTCTATCTTAGCTGTACTGAGTGATACACACAACTACTTCATGTTGCTCCATGAAACCATACTGGATCCTAGACTGAAGCAATATGTCAAAGTACTCTTCCGATCAGGAATACTGCCGGCCCAATCTGAATCCGAATATCCATATAACCCGAACTCATGGTTTGTCACATACCTGAGACCATAATCCAATGTACCCTTAATGTACCTCATCACATGTTTTCCTGCAACCAAATGAACCTACCTAGGATGCTCCATATATTGACTCAAGGTGTTCATAAAAAAGCATATATCCGGTCTTGTGTTATTTAATTTCATCAATGAACTCACCATCTGATCGTATAAAGTAACATCCATAGTCTCTAAATTCGTATCCCACAACAACTTCATATTTGATACCATAGGTGTAGCCATTTCCTTGCAATCCAACATCCCAAACCTCTTCAGGATTTCTAATGTATACTTACCTTGATTCATAAAGATACCATCTTGTCTCTGCCATACCTCGGGACCCAAAAAGTAATGCATCATCCTAAGATCTTTCATCTCAAACTCAACAACCATTTTTACCAGACCATCATCCACAACCTTAAAGTAAAGGTTAGGATCCACACCGTTGTTTGTAAATCCTAAGCTCATCAGAAAATTGTCAATCCTGCCATACCATGCTCTGGGTGCCTTCTTTAATCCATATAAATTCTTCTTCAATATTAACACTGAGTGTCCCGTAGTTGTCACATACTTAACATAGTGTTTTATGACTACAAGGACCATTCTTCCTGATTAGGTTTCCATCTATTCCATAGGAAGAATTTCAGTCCTTCTGGATGTTGAAAGCCACACACTTTGAGTCTTATGTCCTTAAAAGATTATGCTAGGGTCATTATCCATTGGTCAAATTACCATGACCAATACCGAGATAATGTCATCTTGATGTTGAAACATTAACACTTAAGAATAACTTCTGAAATTACATAAAATATCAACACTCCCTCTGCATGTACTGACCTCCTCTTCGTTTTCATTACATGGATCACAAATCTATGTATGGATAATCTTGCTTCATTTTTCTTTCTGAAACTATCATTATGGATCCTTCTCAAAGCTATTACCTATGATGTGCTTGGAACAAGAAACAAGATCAACAAAAAAAACAACTCCTAGAGGAGATCAATTTATCTTGTGCAAAAATGTATAGTGACCCTTGAAATGACACGTCTTCTAATAACGCACATCCTTCATATACTCAATGTCATACGACCAACCATGTTGATTTTCTTGTGTTAAATTAGACACACAATTTTTTTTGCAAGTGGTAATTACTTCCAACGATATTACTTTAGTAAACTCTAGAACATCACTACGTAATTACACTTAGAAAATTTCAACTACTTAGAAACTTCAGCCTCTTCCTTAGATCACTTCCCACGCGTGAGAGAGAAATATATGTATGTCTATTGTTGTGTATTTTTATAGTAATATTAAGTTGATCCAAAAAGACACGTCTCTTTGAAAATTAAATTAAATTTTCTTTCTTATAAATAGTTGGAGAATACCTCACGTAACTACACAAATATTAATTTGGTTATAATCCATCCACATAGTATTTGAATTTGTTAAATTCTCCCTCCATAATTCATGCGATTCTTTGCATAAATATAGGTAGAATAATTATATATTTTTACTAGAAATCATTACCCACCATAATTTATGGAATTATTTCTATAATTTAGGTAGGAGTAAAATGTAAATATGTTGTACATAGAGATTGGAACAACTCCATAAATTTAACACTCCCAAGACTTTACTCTACTCTCATTTTCCTGTGCCTGTGAGGGAGTCAAGCCCAGTCTCGCTCTGATACCATGTTGAATTTTTTATAAGAGATGATATTGTATGTGAATGGATATCTTATTACAATGATCTGTGTTCTATATATAAAGAACATATGGTGACCATGGTGACCATCCATGAAGAGATGCATCTCTTGGGTAATAAATATATTTATACTTTATATTATATTATACATATAATATAAATATACCATATTTATACTTTATTATATAAATATATTATTACATTAATAATATTATAATTAATAATATTGCTTAATAATTAACAATCATATTATTAATTATCAATCTAGTAGAATGTCTTTCCGATGTTGCCCAACATCAACAATTATATCCTTTTAGGGAAAAACGTATAGGGTTTTAGGGCTATTATATGCCCCTTAATTTTTTGATTTTTTTAGTTAATGAAACCCAAATTTAGCTCATGGTTTATCCCTCTTTATTCATTGAATTATTTCTTGTCAAAGGCCTGGTTTATTTGTTGTTGTAATAACTTATTTTACTACTATAAATTGATATATTTTTCCAAGTGTTACAACAACCCAAGGATTTTTCTTCAATTGTAGTGTTTGAGGATCCTCTTGATCCTTGAATTGACTTGGAAAACCTCTTAGATTGACCTAGATCCTCATATATTCAAATATGGAAATTGCTTTGTCTTACCACCTTATTAATACCTTGTCTATCTTATTTCAATGATGGTAGTTTGAGTAGTTACTTGAGAGTCCCTAGACTTGATTGTATATTTCCTAGGGATTGTTGGAGATTACTAGGGAAGCCTCCCTTGTGTTGGATTTACTCCTTCATTGAAGAGATTGAAGTTGTTTCCTAGGTGACAATGGTGACATCTTTCGATGTTCCACTAGCCTTGTGCCCTGTGAAGGATTTTCACTAAGGTGCTAGATTGTGTGGTAACAATGACCACCAAAGACAATGTGAATTAAAGGAGAGGTCAATTTATAGGGAGGAATTCATCCAAAAAATAAAGGGATTCATATCCTCCTAGGGATTCTATATGTTTTGTAAAAATAGAAGTGATAACAACTTTAAAATACAAAGTAAGCAGGTTTGAAGAGATATTCCCTATAACAAACTTTTTTTGAGCAATAGGGCCTCATTGACTTGATGTATAACTAGGGAATTCCATTCTTCTTTCCCATTAGCAGCATGGATCACCCATTTGGAACATAATGATTTCATTTGTAGGTAGGTTTTAATTATACCCAATTCACCAAATTCTTGTGGAGTGCAAAAAGGCTCCTAGTTGACTTTGTGATTTTTTTTCCCTTCTTTGTCTTGGCCCACAAAATATTCCCAATGGTCGTTTCCAACTTAGAATAGATTACCTTAGAAGGAAACGAAGAGAGATATTGGTGAGTCACATCAATAACCTTGTTGCAGATTTGGAACTTATCCCCCAAAGCTAAGGTTTAATGATCCATATATCAATCTTCTTTTCTAGTCTTTGAACAACAACCTATCACAAGTCTT
This sequence comes from Picea engelmannii, assembly GCA_009831015.1. NCBI lineage: Eukaryota > Viridiplantae > Streptophyta > Pinopsida > Pinales > Pinaceae > Picea > Picea engelmannii. The sequence continues at coordinate 11,774 of ML813556.1, read as the reverse complement.
GAGGCAATACTTGGAAGGTGAAAGGGATACCATAAATTTGAAGATTTTATTTGATTAAATCCCATTATGATTTTGAGATAACAACCAATCAAACATAGGTTGTTGACTATATTTGTAACAATGCATTTTGGTCCACTAAATTTTTGACCTCGAGGTCATATAAAAAGTGTCCAAGTGTTCCATGGTATTTACCCAATAATTTTGGTCCTGAAGAATCCTCAAGAAGGAATCATCAATGAAATTCCCAACCAATTTTCCATCATTAAATTTTGGAGAGGAATCCCACGAACTAGACCCATATCAAATTTAGAACTAACAAGTACCTAAACGCTTCAATAGCTAAGACATATAAGGGTAGGTTTAGGACATGTCCTTGTCTAATATATTGAAATATCCCAATCATGGCCCAATCACATCATATTTAATCTATTGATAGAGAGATAGGGCTAGGAATTGGAAAACAAGGTTTTAAAGTTGTTGATCAAGGAGGGACAAAACCCTATGGCTTTAAAAATTACCCAAATTAAAGTCCATTCAACTATATTGCAAGGCTTCTCAAAGTCTATCTTTATGATTAGGGTGTCAAGGTTGATAATTCCTATTCCATGCCTTCTTAGACTACAATAATATTGTTCAAAATATAATTCCCATGAATGAATCAAATCTATTCATAGTGAACAATGTTAGAGAGATTATGCTTGATATGCAAGGTAGGAGAATTAGCCAAAATTTTATATGACATGTTAAGCAAAGTGATGGACCTCCAACCGATAATCAAATCCATATCCCTAGAATTTGGAATGAACTTGATAATACCTCAATTTTTTCCCACTCCCAATGAGTGATTTCAAAGGGATACTCGATACACTTGCAAAAGGTCTAGCCCTACAAATTCCCACATGGCCTTATCAAATTCATGAGGGAACCCATCGAGGCTAGGAGCCTTATCATCAACCATTTCATGAAAGGATGTAGATACCTCATCAAGGGGAAAGCCCAAATCACATGCTATCCTTTTTTTGTTATAAACTTTGCAAGGAACTAGGTCAATTAATTTTTGAGTAGCTTCCACCTCTCCTTAGTGAGGCCCCAAGTTTAAAAATCCACTCTATAATCATGCATTCATTTTTTCTCAATAGCCTTTTGATTAATGGTTTGACCTAGTGTGATTTTTAGAGTAGAGATGTTTTCACTGGATTTCTTAGTGGAAGGGGCCTTAAAGAGGGATTTTGTGGGCCTATTGTTTGTCTTAATATAACATAGCAATGTGCACATTTTGGCATTTGTTTCTTGTCGAACAACATCCACGCGAAGAAAATGGCTTATCTTCACTGCATGAGCTTGATTTTCTTCATTGCAAGGATCCCATTATAGTGTGTTCATGATTTCCACCAAGTTAGTTTGGACAATTATATCATGAATAAAATGAAACTTGGAAATATGTTTACCATAGCCACTTAAAAAATAATTTGTTTGAGAAATAACATCCTTCTATGAGACTATCCAACAAGAATCCCCACATGGCCAAGGAAATAGGTTCCATATAGTTCAAATATAATGTGTTATTGTAATACATAGTCTTTGATCTCTCAAGAACCATATAGGCTAATGGTATGGTAGATTAGTGGTGCCATCAACATGCATTGACCGACTTCCATTAGATTCAAAATAAAAAGAATCACGGTTCAACAACATAAACCTATTGAGTTGCTAGTAAATTTGTTCTAAACCTTTTCTGAATTTTATCTAGGTAAATTATACCGCAATGGAATCATATTGTCGATTCCAATTAGGGCCATATAGCTGATGACAAGCCTTTATTCCAATCCATGCTTCTTTTTCCTGAAGTGACAAGCATACAAGAAACAAAATTCTTTGTCATATTGACTATCAAACATGCTGACATCCCATAAAACAAGACATGGAGCATTTAGTAGCTCATTAATGAACTAACGCTTTTTTTTTCAGTCTCTTCCAAATAATTATTATCTAGGCCTAAAAATTGACCATCAATATTGAGCATCACCGAAACAAGTCTTGACATGGGCCAATATCCCAGTCAACAACAATGTTAGTTAGATATAGAGAAACCAACACAACAACACCACCTTTCCCATTAGAAAGATTAAAGTAAAAATAATTAACCCCTAACTAATAATGGATAGGTCTATATGCAACGTAAACCCTACAATTTTGAGTTCTTGCAAACAAGAATATTTCTCCCACTAAGAGAAGTAAATAGGTGGAATACAATGTGTTTACTTCCAAGTTCATTCAATCCCTATACATTCCAAGGTCACTTTCATTAAAAACTCACAACATTTTTCATATCGACCTTATTGTCCTTGAGGCCAAGGAGAACATTAAAAGGGTTATTTATGGTGTTACAATTTAACCAAAAATCCCCAAGGGTGGTTTGTATCAATTGTTTCAACATCAAATACATTTTCCTTTTCCTAAGTATACATGATCGATGGAGGAGATTGATCTCTATGACTACCACCCCTTTGATATATTGGGAAAGAGGAAGGTGTTCTAGTAGTTGATTAGAGCCAACTACGATTGGGGCCTTGGGTGTTTGGACATTAGGGACCTAATCCTCTATTCTTCCTTACAACCTAAGTCCAAATAGCTTCACTTACATTTTTTTTCCTAGGAAGCATGATGGGGGGGATTAGGTGGGTGGGGTCAACTTTGAGTTAGCTAGGAACATAAGAAAGTACTCTCGAATACGATGACTCGAGCTTTGAAAATCAAAGTAGGTATTGGACATATTAATGTAGACAACCAATTGTCTATGGATTTGATTCTTTATTTGGATGAGCACAAACTCTTTGAGCTCCTAGAGAATATTGACCTTAACATTGACTCGGTGTTGAGGACGAGGAATAATGAACCCTCTAGTATCATGGATATGAAACCCCTTAAAGGGGCGTAGATAAATTCTAGGGTTGGCCAAAGTTACATTGGGAGGATAAGGAATTCCAACTAGACTAGACTCAATAGTTGAGCACCTTTATCAATAAAAAATTCCTAAGACCAAGTAGAAAATATAACAAGGATATTCTTGCATACCTAGGATCCTCTATGAAATATCACATTTACATAGCTATGGTCAAAAATCTAAAATAGTAAGAAGTCCTTTGTCATAGAGCATGTATGGGTGCGGTGCCAACCATGTGGCTCCCACACATCTCTATTTGACCCTCAAATAACTTCCTTATTAAGCACCATCCAAACAAATTAACCTAGAATATATCCCACTTGAAAATGATTGCATAATGATATCATTACTTAGAATTAGAAATTTCAATATCAAGAGGATGATTCAACAAAACTAACTTTTGGGAGTATTTGACACCATGGACACTCTCCACAATAATATTAGTTCCAAACAAAACAATATGTTGTTTAGGTGATGATGAGGTACTCAACTTATAATTGAAAACCGTGCCCTAATAGGCTATCCATATCTCTTTCAATGTGAAAATATTGGATAATAACTCCACAATAACCCAAAATATCACAATATATAGCTCACCAAAAACTAATCTTAAATTAATTAATACTCTCATGGACATCTTTCACAAAGACACTGGACAATTGATTTTGGTATTAGAGGTTATAAGCAAAGCCCCCAAATTTCGATAAAATCCTTATTTTTTAATCAAGATAAGCACATAGGAGCACTTTACTAGTAATTAAGTTGACTAAGAAAACAATTGAAATGTATAAATAGAAGGAATCATAAGACGAATTTATTCAAGCATTTAAATGGACTTCATCACATCAAATACAATGGGTTGCTGAATACCATGGGTCCGTAAACTACCAACGGTAAATCCATTAATGACCACATCAATGTTATCTTATCTACTCTATGTCCGAGTCAAGATTAACTCAAAATCCCCCCCTTTAAACTTGACTTGGGATATTTACCTACCCCCCACACAGTGTATTTACCAGTTTTATAGGAATACAACATGTCCCCCCCCCCTCTCTATCACCTAAGTCTATGTCTAGACTTTACACTGACGAAGTTTCAAACTAGGGTACACATGCCTAAATAGGTCTTACATCAATATTCCCATTTTACATATGTGATAAAATACAACTCCAAAAGTAATAATTTACAATTGTATTCCATAGCACATGATATTATGAAACATCAACCAACTTCATTACCAACATCCCTCCTACTTCAAATATAATTAGCGGAATCAAGCACTCCTTAACCAAACACTTCTTCCTCAATGTTTTTTTTCCCATGATTCAATTTAATCTTTGTAATGCATTTCCTTGTGCCATTTTACCATGATTTATATACCCATGAACCATTCTTCATTTTGTGTCTCCCATACTCCCAACATCATACCACTCTTGTGAGAGAGTCCAAGTCAACCCATGATTTGATACCACATGTTAAAAAACTAAGAGAGAAATATCAAATACAACACAAAATCCATGCACATAGAAATACCAACAAGCACTAGTACATTTGGGTCATTTTATGATGTTGTGTTCATAGAAATTACCACTTTATATTGTTGGGAGAATGATAAACATTAGACCCCCTCAAACGTCGTTTCACATGATGTCATTATACTGATGACACACATATCGCCGCTTGTGCGACATTTCTAGCGGACACGTGTCATCTATAATTTCACTGTCCAAGCCCATTATTAACGTCACAACCATGACGCTGGAATGTATCACCTGCGACACCACAGGCCATTGCAAAATATACGTCCATTGAGTCGGACATGCAACATCGTGGGACCCGCAGTGGACGTCACAAGACCAACAAGGGGCCTATATATTTGACATTTACGCTATATCAACGACGGGAGGGATGTTGCATGCTACATCGAAAGAGGAATGTCAGATGACCGAAGAGGGTTATATATCTTTGATGTTTATACTATATCAGCGATGGGAGGGACGTCAAAAGACCGACAACCTGTTGGTATTTAAAAAAACATAAAAAAACAAAACAAAGCATAAAAGGATAAGAATAATCTTGGTGTCACGGACTTGGACTTGGTATTGATCCACCTTGATGTATGGTTTATTTATGCTCTTCAATTTGTTGTTCATGTCATTGTAGATGTTTCTTGTTTTCATTCTCTTATAAAGGCTCAGTAATGAATTCATTCATCTAGGAGTAAAGCAATGTGACAAGCCTCTCACTTTTGATTTATTTTGTGTTTTATTTCGACTGTTTTTCTCCTTTCTTCTATCAATTAAGTTTCATCTTTGGAATCACATTTAAGCCATAAAACAATTCCCTTATAATTTGATTGATGAGTGGCAATCTTACCCCTCCAAGACTAGTTTTATCAACAAATTTCTAGAAAAAAATTAAGGTTCGGTTGCATCATATTAAGCCCTTTTTACCTTTTTACCTTACCTTAAATATGAATTGATCAAATAGTTCCTTCATCTATTAGTTGGTGGAATATGGTAAACAAGCCTTTTCTACCATATGACCTAATTCAAACTAGTTTTTTGTGACATACTTGTTCTCTCGTTTATCCAATGCCTTATGACTCCATTACCCCATGAATGACATGCATTGGTTTCCTTCCATCTCTTTTCCTTCCTTATTTTTGTCCTTCATTTATATATATTGTCCTTATCCCAATCACATTCCATCCCATTTCATATATTACAACAACCATACATTTTTTTAAGGCTTACTCTTCCTATGTCACCTAAGAACCCCACTCCATAGACTTAACAATCTTATTTTTAGGGATTAGCCAATTTCATCAAAATTGGAGGGTGTTGACTTGATAAAAAAGGTGGATGGACTTGTATCTACAAGTAACACCAAGCACTAGTACTGAATCCTAATATCCCTGATGGATCGAGGGAGAGGAAAAGGCCGATGCTAGAGCAAAAGGGTGCTATTAATGATGAGGACCCCAATATAGGGCATGATTTCAATGATATGTAGTTATTTATTGTAGCATGATCGTTTTAGGACTCTGGAGGCCAATTAGAGCCTCAATGTTTATGTATTTTGTTGCAGACATGTATTGCACTTGGTGTTATTTTGTTATATTCACCCTTGCATGGTATATACATGAGAAAATTTTTCATATTTTGGGTCTAATGACTGGGATTTACATTGATGTATACGAATAAAAAAAATTCATCAAAATTTGAAAATTTTATCTGTTTTGGTCCACTAATTTTGTTTCTAGTTTTATTCTTGGCACTAGTGTTTTGGGATGGACCAGTTCGGTTTTTTTTTTTTGGTCGATAGGTTCAGTGTCAATTCCAGTTCTAACAACATAGATTTCTAACAATAATTATAAAAAATTAAGTAATAAATGTCAAAATCATAAATTAGCCAACACTTGCCCTTCTTCTTCCATGTGCTCCAACACCAGTGCATCCTAAACGCCAAATCTAAGGGAAACACTCAAAAAATCTATTGCAAATGTGAATTTTTAGCTCCAAGTAATTCCCAACACCAAAGGGATGCCTCACACCAACTAACAATGAATTGAAAATGGTGAAAACAATTTTATTTATGGTTTGCATAGGTTTCAATATAAAGAAGAGGGTAGGTGGACCAACTAGGAGAGGGTGGGAGTGATTACAATTTTTTCTTTTTGTCATTGCATAGACCAACACTTTGGGGATGTGTAGAGATTCCTCATTCCATGAGGAACAAGAACAAGGACTTACCCCCCTACATCCCCAACATACCCTGCCAAATAGAGTATGGCCTATCTGTACCCAATATGTACCCCACATATCCAATACATCATCCCTGTCCAAGACATGTCAATAAGGTGAGAGCACAAGTCTCATGTAACACCGTTACATATACTACTTGTATTCTAAATAAATATTCAATATTTGACTCTACCAATGTTGAAAATGGTGTAGGTTTCACTTTCATCCTTGGTCGACCTTATATTGTAATCATTACTATATTTCTAGGTTTGGCTAAGCCCAACCTTGTACACCTAGACTCAAACCCTACTGGGGAAATTGCCCTACCCCTTGAGTTGGATATTTATAGACCCATTATCATTTGTAATTTAACTCAAGTGATTCCTATTCATCTTTTATCAAAGTGATTCTTTTCACTATATCTTGTGAATCTCAAGAACCAAACATGACTCTAGAACATCTAACAATAAAGAGAGGATAAGCACACATGAAGAACAATGTATGCATGATTGTTGTCCTTTTCAATTGAACAAGTGTTTAAAGCAAAGGTTTTTTGACATCACATTTTAGTCCACCCTGTAGATTTCCCCTTCATCATGGCTCATTGCTAGTAATGATTCTCAAAA
>ML813555.1:115690-142942 GCA_009831015.1 Picea engelmannii | reverse complement strand
ATATATATATATATAATTGATCTATTAGCGATATTACTAATTAATAATTAATTGGAGTGAAGAATTCAATGATATACCTTTGTAACTTATTCCAGTGATAGTAATAACGTGACAAACTTATTTATTACATCTTATCAACACAAGAACCCCTAGAATTGTCATACGAAAGTATTACTAACAACAAGAACTAAATGTCTAATTTTTAATAATGATAACTTCTTAATTATTATAGAAGATAATAGTAAAGCTCTTGTTGATCTTACACTAAATGGCATTTTTAAAAACAAAGTTTAATTACGAGAAAAGTTAACTGATGATACCTTCTACCTTTTCGAGGTACCTAAATGCAGTATAGTCAACTTCCGAATCGACAATTTACTTCCTTTAATTAGCTACAATACCAACTGCATAGTTTCAAGTCTGGAGTCGACCAAAGTCATCACTATAGAATCAATCCTTACGTAGAATTGTCACCGCGATTTCTTACACAACGTCAACAATTTAATTCTGTCTCCACTGTCAATCGACATAAATTTGACCGCATAGTAGGAAATCTCTAGCGAAATGACCAATCGATGAACACAAATATGCATTAAAATGGTAAGTATCGAGTAATAGATTATCGAAGCAATTAAGCTTTGAGTTCTAGGGATAAGAAGGAATCACTATCACTATGGTGTGTAATGAATTATGAATTATAAACAAGGTTATAAATAGAGTACTAAGCAATAGTTCGACGAGGAAGAGAAATCAAGAAGTGACTTAAGTTGGATATCAAAAATTTCAGGTGACAACATTAGACACTCCAATGGAGTTCAAAAGGGAAATCTAAAGGAATGATGACATTCGAGTACAAATCTAACTCATATTTTCACCGCTACAAAGATTAATTCAACATGATAAGGCCGAGTACGCCTTAGCGCCTAAGCAAAAGAATTTCAGAATCAATCTCGAATTAGAAAATATCTTAAGTCCGTATCAGAAAAAGACAGTAAAATTTCCGTCTAGAAATCAACCATAGATTTAGGCAGACTGGAAACGTTGTCAAATAAAACAAAGAAACCAAGAATGTAATTATACAAGGAGAATAATAATTTTAACAAAATCTCATGATTTCACCAGGTGTCAATTCTAACTCATTTTATTTTTAATTATACCACTTGTAGGTTAAAATTAGATATTTTTTTTAATTTATTTTTTTCCAAAAAGTTCGTTCTAAACAACAACTTCAAGACAAAATCTAAGGATACATCAGAGAGTTAAAGGACAATTGAGCATTTGAACTATACTATCATAATCAACTTGAAGGTACGCCACTGGGAGTAATGCTCCGTTCAACACATAGATAATATGATTCTCAAGGAGTCAGTGTGAGGTTAGGCACACCATTCCAGTAGAACTTCAAGTTGCTACTATGATAGTTCACTAAATCCACAAATAAACTTCGGTTGGAGGATTAAATGATATTCAAACTAGCAGAACCTAACACCTGAATGAAGGAAGGAGAGTCTAAAAAGATTTATCTCCATAACTAAATGGCTGCGATTCACACAATAGTTATATCTGTGTCCGGTGAATTAATTCGGAATACACAACTATTCCTTCGACGATGCATAAATTAACAAGTTATTACTTCTAACAGTAAACAACATGACCAAGGATGGAAGGAATAAAGATCTTCTCTATAAGTTACGCCCCTTTCTAACCAACATAAAATGATTAAATTATAGACAAGAACCTCGTCGAAATCTCAATCTTCCAAGGACAATACCAGAATGAATCAACATATTACTTAATATAAATTAGTTACATTTCTTATTAACTCAATATTTTGTGCGAGTTTCTTTTGTAACATTACAAATCAAATGTACATCATTGTTTCTGTGATTAGGAACCAAACAACTATTAACGATTTAATGAAAAGGTACTGAAGCATAATTTTGTTTGTAAATTCTCTATACTGCTTGGATGAATTTTATTATAATCAAGTCTGTTGAAAGCTATGATACTCATTGACAGTAAAAATGCATATGCATAATTTAAAAAAAAAAAATATTTACACAACTTATAACAATAAAACTCAGTAATCCTACCAACAATTATCCAATTTAATCATAACCATTCCATTCTAAATTACGGTATGAGAATTTTATCGGATCATAATTCAACAATAATTTAATACCCTAACTGAAGAATATGAAGAATGTTGCGGAACTCGAATCTGGAACTTCCGATAATTCTTCCTTTTGCTTTCTAATCCAAGAACTTCATTGGTGACTCCCAACCAATGCTAAGGGTACTCTTCTTCCTCCTTATCCCCCCAAGCCGCAAAGGGGCCACACACAAAAACTAGAAACCGTAGCTCCAAGCTTGCCTTGCAAGGAAGAGATTTCACTCTTTTCTCCAAACTTGGTATCCCAACTCTCACAAGTAAAACACAGTCCACAATAATTTTGGCAACATAACCTTACCAAGAATATGAGAGCCCTTTTCCCTTCTACACCATTTGTTTTATAGAAATTTCCTCACTGACACATGTCTACATGCACAATTAATTTTCTTTTTAATTAATTTAATTATGATTATTCATCCACACACTTGTCACACTCTCCCCATGTTGCACAAGTAATTACCAATTCTTTTATTATTAAAAACTCAATTTCTCTCACATTCCCCAATGTGTTCCTATTTTCGCTCTTAGTTGTCCCTTTGTTCCCCATATTCTCATTTAATGAGTGTCTCATAACTAGATGTTAGTTAGAGTTGGAATAAGAGTCTTCTTTTAGTTAGAATAGTGGTAGATTGACTCTAGATACTATTCTCTGTGTAAACATATTCTCTCATATTTTATTTATTTCTATTTTAAAAATCCCTTTTTATTATTTTCATGCACACATGTGCAATTTATCCAATCTTTAGATTTTCCTTACTTTTTCCTATAAATCGATTTATCTCAATTCTTTTAATTTATTTAATATTTTTCATTAGTCCCTTAATTAAACTGAGGCTTAGGATTAGTCTCAAAATTAGGCTTAGACTTTTATTAGGTTTTATAGTTAATAAATTAACTGCTTAATTAATTATTTTAATCCGACAAGGTCTAATGAATTAAATGTTTTCTAGGCCACCTAGATTTTATTGACTCAAGTGTTTAATTACACGACTTGCCATTTAAGACGCACCTCCGTTCTCCAAGGGTGCCACTCACCTTTGACTGGTTTTGGAAATTTTGTCCAACCCTTGGATTCAACACTCCACTCAGTCGACCTTGTGAGAGACTAAGGGCTTCTAAGGAATAAGGACTCTGCCTTATTGTGCGCCCATTATAAATATTTGTGAGTGACTGTTTCAGTCCACCCTAACGACATCGTGGACCTCTCAAACTAGGTAATCGTTAACCTACAATTTAGACCACAACAGGAGTGCTAGTAGACTATGACAGGGTCGCTGTCACACCTCTCCCTCAATGTCTAGTTTCTGTGCATGGCCTTTCTACTCCTTATGTGAGCTGGATTAGCAAGCATTGTCAAACCTACATCCACTAATAAAAACAATGTCAATAATCTATATATGTAAATTATATTGAAATTAATCATGTGTCACACGTGCGTAAATGAAATATTCAAACAAAATACAATCCACTCCCTGACTCGATCTATAGTCTAAGGAAGTTCATTGATGCCATCAACATCCATAACCCGTCATGTGTCTTGCACACTCAAGAAAAATCGTCAATAACATTTACCAATATATACATCAAATAAAATAAGTCACAACACATCATCATCATCATGTATAATCCATAATCAGAATGAAATCACAATGTACCGTAACCGGATCACTTGCACGCAAGTGTCCTCAAAGAATAAGTCAATAAAATGGTGTTTAGTAGAGCAGGATGTTACATACACCCCCTCTTGTTTTAAACTTCGTCCCAAAGTTTGTACAATATATAAATGAAAGTTAACAAATGTATCTCACATAGATGTATATGTCTAATCTATCAAACAAGTAAGGAAACTGTTGACGCATCTCATATGTGTCCTCCCAGGTAGCCGAGTGTGGACTATATTTGTCCCATTGGACCTTTATTTGATCCACCATTCGACGCCGCAGCTGTCAAATGTGATGGTCTAGAATGCATATTGGCTTTGCCATGAGAGCACCCTCGTCTAACACTTGCAAAGAACTCATGTCAATAACATGTGAAGGATCACTAATATAATGTGCCAAAATAGATACATGAAAGACATTGTGCATACACCTCAAAGAATTAGGAAAGGCTAGTCGATAAGCCATGGGTCCCTTCTTTTCCACAACTTCAAAAGGTCCCACAAAAATGGAGAGAGTTTAGCACCCTTTCCAAACTTGATCGAAATCTTGTGCGGTTTTACCCGCAAGAAAACTCTGTAGCCAACTTCATAACTGTGGTCAACACAATGCACATCAACATAACTCTTCTACCGATCTTTCACTTCTTTAATCCTCTGTCTTATCGATTGCATATGTTCTTCCATTACTTGGATCACCTCTGGTCGTACCAGGACCCTGTCCTCAAGTTGATCTCAACTCAACGATGTCTGACACAATCTTATGTAGAGAAACTCAAACGGTGCCATCTTAATCGTACTCTGATAGCTGTTGTTGTATGCAAAATCTACTAGTGGAAAGAAATATTCCCAATGTTTTCGTGGGTCCATTACATACATACACAACATATCCTCCAAAATCTGGTTCATTCTCTCTGTTTTTCCGTCTGTCTCAGGGTGATACGTTGTACTGAAATTCACCTATGTTCCCAAAGCCTTTTGGAAACTGGTCCAAAACCATCCTGTAAACACCGATCCTTGATTGGATATGATTCTTCTTGGTACTCCATGTAATATCACAATATCACTGAAAAATACTCTTGCTATTCCTAACACTTGATACAATGTACGTATTGGGATAAAGTGTGCACTCTTCTTCAAAGTGTCCACTACCACGAAAATCGAATCATGCCTCCTTGCCGTAAGTGGAAATACAATGATAAATTCCATCAAAATGACCTCCCATTTCAATTCCGGAATAGAGTGTGGCTGTGACAATATTGTTGGATGTCTATGTTCATCTTTCACTTGCTGACATTCTATAAATATCGCCACGTAACTAACTATGTCTGCTTTCATTTCCTTCAAGAAGAATAAAGGCTTAATGTCTGCCTTCATCTTCGTGACTCCCAGATGAGCCATGTACACTGCTCGATGCGCTTCACTCAAGATCAAACTTCTTAATTCGTCGTTAGGTGGTAAGTAAATTATTCCGTTAAATCTCAACATTCCATCGTTGTCTAATGAATAACCTTCATACTTTGGTACCATCATGGTATCTTGTCCAATATTATTCTTAACATCCTTGTACCAATCATCATCAATCTATAAGGTTAGAATCTTTTCCTTGAAGATTCGTCTTAAGCGGTATTACCGAGAATATGCGTGGTCTCTGACTCAATTCATTTGCCACTTTGTTCACCGTTCCTTTAATGTAAGTAATCTCAAAGTTGTATTCACTAAGTGATTCTGACCAATTCCTCTGTCGCGCGTTCAAGTTACTCTGCGAAAATATATGCTGCAATCTACATTGATCTATCTTTAATTAAAATTTTCATCCAAACAAATAATGTCTCCAAACTCTCAAGGCATATAAAATTGATAATAACTCCATATCATGCGTTGCATAGTTCTCTTCATGCCTTCTCAATTTCCTTGAAATATAAGTAATCACTCGACCGTCTTGCATAAAAAATCTGCCTAAACCTTCCTTGGATGCATTCGTGCATACCAAGAATTCCTTGTCCATGTCGGGGACTTTCAATATTGGTGCTGTCGTCAACAACTCTTTAAGTTTTTGAAATGCTTTTGCGCATTTCTCTGTCCAAACGAACTTCTTGTTTTTCTTTTGCAATTTCGTGATCGGATTTGCTATCTTCGAAAAACATTCGATGAATCGTCGGTAATATCCTTCTAAACCCATAAAGATGTGTACTTCTCGTATGTTTTTCGGTGCTGACCATTCCATAATAGCCTCTACTTCGCTGTATCCACAAAGATACATTAATCATATATGATATGTCCCAAGTAATGAATCTTCGATTGATAAAAATAACATTTTGATAGTTTCCCGTACAATTTATTTTCTCGTAGACACCGTAGGACCAATCTTAAGTGTTCATCATGCTCTTCCTTCTTCCGAGAATATATCAATATGTCATCAATAAATAATTGAATTAACTTTCCCAAGTATTCACCAAACACTCCATTAATCAAACGCATGAATACCCCAGGGGCGTTCGTCAATCCGAATGGTAACACTATAAACTCATAGTGTTTGAATATCATCTTAAATGCGGTCTTAGGGATATCTTCTTCCTTAATCTGTAATTGATGATATCCCGATCTCAAATCAATATTTGAAAACACCATCACTCCCTTCACCTGGTCAAACAAATCATCTATTATTGGCAACGAATACTGGTTCTTGATCATCGCTTTGTTCAATTGACGATAGTCAATAGAAAGTCTCCACGATCCATCCTTCTTTCTTACAAAAATAACCGACGCTCCCCAAGGTGACACACTTGGACGTATAATTCCCAAGTCCAACAATTCCTTCAATTGCATTTTCAACTCCTGTAATTCAGGCGATGACATCCGATAAGGCGTTCTCCCTATAGGTTTAGTTCCAGGTTTCAAGTCTATTGTAAACTCCAACTCTCTTTCAGGCGGTAAACCTGGTAACTCTTCTGGAAACACGTCTGCAGACTCTTTCACTACAGGAAGGTTTTCTAATCCTTCCACCTCACCCCTTTCATTTAACGCTAATATTGCATAAAGCTTGCACCCCTTGCGCATACAATTCTGTATCTGTAGGGAAGAAATAAATCTCAAGGACACCCCCTGGTTCCTTCCTACAATCACTCTACTCTGTCCCAAATCGTCTTTCAAACTTAACCATTTCGTCTTACAGTTAAGTATCACATCATGCATTTGCAACCAATCCATACCAATCACTATGCCATAAGATCCTAAGATCGTGACATATAGGTTGGCCTTTGTTACAAAATATCCCAAGTTAATGAGACAATCGGTAACCTTTCCTCCAACCTTCTGTTTGGCACCTGATGCCATTTCTAGGTATCTGAACTCGTCCTGCTCGACTGTCTTTACCTTAATTCTCTTTAGCGTTGCACTAGAGATAAAGCTCTCTATAGCACCTGGATCTATAAAAATACTAAAAGTTTGGTCAATGATTGTATCTAATGTCTTGAGCACAATGGACTGGTGCTTAGCCTGGTGGTTGTTCACTGCTGCATGTATCATGTGGGCCTTGCCCAAATATCCAATTGTAGTGGGTCCTGATGATCCGACCGCTCTGGCTTTCTCAATCGAAAAATATCAATGGTAATGTGGCTCTCCACATGTCCAACACCCAATCTTTAGTCTAGTGCTCTTGGTCCCCGAAGTAGAAACTATTGGCCTAATATTCTGTGATCCTGGTCTGTTATGCTAAACATGCTTGAAATGATTCTATTGCTGTAGACGACGCTGCTATTGTGGTCCTCTACTGAGGTGTCCGTCATCACGGTGTAGAGAACATAGGTCCTCTAGGCATATATTGATGCTCTAAAGTCTGTCTGGCTGGTGTCTGATGATGCTGCGCTCTTGATGTCATCTTCCCAGTCAGTCTAGAAGGATTCCTTCCCTGACCCCCATTGTTCATCTATTCCTCAGCTATGAGGGCCTTCTTAACTACATCGTGCAATGTTTGAGGCATTAGAATCCTCACCTTCACACGAATGTTGAAGTTAAGGCCGAAAAAAAACTTGTTGACCTTTAACTTCTCCGTGTTTATATGTGGAGCATACCTAAGTAACTCCATGAATCTGGCCTCATATTTTGTCACCATACGACCACCCTGTCGTAAGGCGTTGAAATCATTAAGCTGGTGCTCAATGAATTCCTCGGACAAGTACCTCTCCCAGAACCGTTCCTTGAACAACTCCCATGACATGTCTTCAACGACCATGTTTAGTTGAGGTAGGAGCGTCTTCCACCATAGAAGAGCACTCCCCTTCAGCTGAAAGACCGTCATGCAAAATTTCATGTTGGAGGTTGAATCACGAAGTGTGAAGCACATCACCATATTCCCCAACCATGCCTCGGCAACTGAGCCATCCGTGGCACCCATAAACTCGAGAAACTTCACCTTCTCGAGTTCTCTTTGCATACTACTACTACCAGCTAGATCGCGTTGTGAACCCTCATTGGGTACATACACTCTGGCCTCATATCTATCCAGGCGGTTAATCAATGCCCCTGACATCCTCTGGAAGGATCTCATCATACCTACCACATATCCCACAGCAACCCGCTCCTGCTCAGTAATCTGCTCATCTCCCTGGGGGTTAGACCCTTCTGTTGTGGATACTATTGGAGGTGTCACACCTCTTCCTCCAACACCACGTCCTCTACTTCCCCTGCATCCTCTAGCCATGATTACCTGCATGCACAATTTCAAAATTTAATTAGTGATATAATTTTAATCATTTATTTAACACAATGGAAGGCATAACGGTCCAATGTCGCAGAGTTGAACCCGCTCTGATACCATATGTAACACCCACTCATATACCCAACAAGTTGAACTAAGATACTGAAGTTGTAATTAAATTATTTTTATTATTATTTTTAAAGAGTCCATATATTACACAATTATATAAGGTAATACATATAATGAATAAGACAAATTTAAATTTTGTAATGACAACAAGTTTAATTATTAGTCATTCACCTTTCAATGTCACTAAAAATTCAAATAATTATATCACTAGGATTAAAAATGAAAGTCCAATTTATAAAAACTAGAGGGATCCAACTGGACCAATGCATGAATTTTTCTATGTTCAATATGATTCTTACTCTAACCCAAATGTTAAAATATAAATCATAAGTGATTTAGGATCTAATCCAAACAAGGAAGAATAACTTAATGTCCCCTTTAAAAAAAAACATTCATTAATAATTAAACATTAACATTCAACATAATTGTTTAATATTAAACATTCAACAATCAATATTCAACTTAACTCCAATACATAAGGGAGGTTAATTCCAGTTATCAAGAGATTACTATACCTACGCACCCCTAAATAGTTAAGGGTAACCACTTGTTCACATTGAAAAGAATACAAGGCATATATATGTCTTCATTGATGCTTACTATACTCTATTGGATTAATATTCCCAAATAACTATTTTATTCCCTCTAATAAGGGTAATTTATTCTCAAGATGATGTTACCCTTATACACTTACTATTTCTTAAATGCAATCATAGATAATATTTACTTATATATATAAAATTGATCTATTAGCGATATTACTAATTAATAATTAATTGGAGTGAAGCATTCAATGATATAACTTTGTAACTTATTCCAGTGTTATTAATAACATGACCAAATTATTTATTACATCTTATCAACACAAGAACCCCTAGAATTTTCATAGGAAAGTATTACTAACAACAAAAACTAAATGTCTAATTTTTAATAATGATAACTCCTTAATTATTATAGAAGATAATAGTAAAGCTCTTGTTGATCTTGCACTAAATGGAATTTAAAAAAAAGGAAGAAGTTTAATTATGAGAAAAGTTAACTGATGATCCCTTAGCACCTAAGCTAAAGAATTCCAGAATCGATCTCGAATTAGAAAAGATCTTAAGTTCGTATCAGAGAAAGACAATACAATTTCCATCTAGAAATCAACCAAATATTTAGGCAGACTGGAAACGTTGTCAAATAAAAGAAAGAAACCATGAATGTAATTAGACAAGGAGAATAATAATTTTAACGAAATCTCACGATTTTGCCAAGTGTCAATTCTAACTCGTTTTATTTTTAATTATACCACTTGTTCGTTAAAATTTAGATATTTTTTTAAATTAAAATTTTCCAAAAAGTTCGTTCTAATCAACAACTTTAAGACAAAATCTAAGGATACATCATAGAGTTAAATGACATTTGAGCATTTGAAATATACTATCATAATACACTTGAGGGTACGCCACTGGGAGTAATGCTCCGTTCAACGCATAGATAATACGACTCTCAAGGAGTTGGTGTAAGGTTAGGCACACCATTCCACTAGAACTTCGAGTTGCTTCTTTGATAGTTCACTAAATCCACAAATAAAATTCCGTTGGAGGATTAAGCAATATAAAAACTAGCATAACCTAATCCCTGAATGAAGGAAGGAGAGTCTACAAATATTTATCGCCATACAACTAAATGGTTGCAATTCACACAATAGTTATATTTGTGTCTGGTGAATTAATTTGGAATACACAACTATTCCTTCGACGATGCAGAAATTAACAAGTTATTATTTCTAACAGTAAACAACATGATCAAGGATGGAAGGAATAAATATCTGCTCTGTAAGTTACGCCTCTTTCTAACCAACATAAAATGATTAAATTATAGACGAGAACCTCGTCGAAATCTCAATATTCCAAGGACAACAGTAGAACGAATCAACATATTACTTAATATAAATGAATTACATTTCACAGTTACTCAATATTTTGTGCGAGTTTCTTTTGTAACATTGCAAATCAAATCTACATCATTGTTTCTATGCTTAGGAACCGACCAACTATTAACGATTAAATGAAAAGGTACTGCAGCATAATTCTCTTCGTAAATTCTCTATACTACTTGGACGACTTTTATTATAGTCAAGTCTGTTGAAAGCTATGATATTCATTGACAACAAAACTGCATATGCATAATATTTTAAAAAATTACACAACTTATAACAATAAAACTCAGTAATCCTATCAACAATTAGCCAATGTACTCATAACCATTCCATTCTAAATTAAAGTATGAGAATTTTATTAGATCAAAATTCAATAATAGTTTAACACCTTAAACGGAGAATATGAAGAATGTTGTGGAATTCGAATCTAGAACTTGCGCTAATCCTCCCTTTTTCTTTCTAATCCAAGAACTTCACCGGTACCTCCCAGCCAACGCTAGGGGTACTCTTCTTCCCCCTTATCCCCCTGAGCCGCAAAGGAGCCACGCCTAAAAACCATAAACCCTAGCTCCAAGCTTGCCTTGCAAGGAAGAGCTTCCACTATTTTCTCCAAGCTTGCCTCGCAAAGAAGAGATTCCACTCTTTTCTCCAAGCTTAATATCCCAACTCTCACAAGTAAAACATAGTCCACAATAATTTTGGCAGCATAACCTTACCAAGAATAAAAGAGCCGTTTTCCCTTCTACACCATTTGTTTTATAGAAATTTCCTCACTGACACATGTCCACATGCACAATTAATTTACTTTTTAATTAATTTAATTAGGATTATTCACCCACACACTTGTAACACTCTCCCCATGTTGCACAAGTAATTAACAATATTTTTTATTATTAAAAAGTCAATTTCCCTCACATTCCCCAATGTGTTCCTATTTTTGCTCTTAGTTGTCCCTTTGTTCCCCAGATTCTCATTTAATGAGTGTTTCCTAACTATATCTTAGTTAGAGTTGGAATAAGAGTCTTCTTCTATTTAGAATAGAGGTAGCTTGACTCTATATATTATTCTATGTGTACACCTATTCTCTCATATTTTATTTCTTTCTATTTTAAAAATCCTTTTTTATTATTTTCATGCACACATGTGCAATTTATCCGATCTTTAGATTTTCCTTACTTTTTCCTAGAAATTGATTTATCTCAATTCTTTTAATTTATTTAATATTTTTAATTAGTCCCTTAATTAAACTTAGACTTAGGCTTAGTCTCATAATTAGGCTTAGACTTTTATTGGGATTTATATCTAAAAAAATCACTGTTTAATTAATTATTTTAATCCGACAAGGTCTAATCAATTCAATGTTTTCTAGGCCACCTAGATTTTATCGACTCAAGTTTTTAATTACACGAGATTCCCTTCAAGATGCACCTCCATGCTCCAAGGGTGTTACTTGTCTTTGACTGGTTTTGGGATTTTTTTCCAACCCTTGGAGTTAATAGTCCACTCGGTCAACCTTGTGAGAGATTAAGTGATTCTAAGGAACAAGGACTTTGCCTTATTGCACGCCATTTAGAAATCTTTGCGAACAACTATCTCAGTCCGCCCTCACGACATCGTGGACCTCTAGAACTAGGTAATCATTATCCTACAATTTAGACCATGACGAGAGTGTTAGTAGGATGTGATAGGGACGCTGCCACACCTCTCCCTCAATGTCTAGTTTCTATGCATGGTCCCTTTACTCCTTATGCGAGTCAGATTAACAAGCATCGTTAAGCCTATATCCACTGATAAAAACACTGTCAATAATCCATATACGTAAATTAGACTGAAATCAATCATGTGTCACATGTGCGTAAATGAAATATTCAAACAAAATACAATCCACTCCCTGACTCGATCCAGAGTCCAAGGAAGTTCATCGATGCCATCAACAGACTCAGGAAAACTCGTCAATAGCATCTGCCAATATATACATCAAATAACAATAAGTCACAACACATCATCATCATCATCATGTATAGTTCATAATCAGAACAAAATCACAATGTACCATAACCGAATCCCTTGCATGCAAGTGTCCTCAAATCCATATAACCAATGCCCAAGAAGGAATGGAGGGTGATATATGTGGGAATATGGAATTAATTACCACATCCTTGCAAATTAATGCATGGCCAACCCATCATGTCATCCTCCAAACATATCACATAGGTATGCCACTTATCACTTCAAACAATTCTCACGAGCCTCTAACATATACACCATATGTGATACAAACCAATCACGACTGATACCCAAATTCCATGTTAGCACGTAACCATGCACTTAATATGCCCTTTGTGTCATTACCATACAAACTTGTTACTTCTCAATAATAGCTAATCAAATCGGTAATCATGTGAATAGACTAGGGTTTAGTTTGTTTTCACTTTCAACCATATGCCAAGTATACCATATTTTACATACTATGTAATAACCTAAGTCTTATGCTTTTCAAACATATGCACCACTTCCATATTGCATATCAAAACCAAAATTTTCAATTTTTTTTAATAAATTCAATGTTTATACTTGACATAACCTTATCCATCACCTTTAAATAGAAAACAATGTAAAGTGTACCCATAGCATAGCCTTTGTACATACCAAGAATTTTATAACAAGATTTGTGCATATGTTATGCAACTTTTCATACATATATGGCCTATAAAACCATGCTTGGCCCCTCACACCTTGTCCTTATTTTCATGCATGTCAAATGTATAGTTCACATGTCTTTAAGAGCACATAGAATGATTCCAACTTCTTTGCATATGCCATCATATGAATAAGGCAATAAATTTCGCAAGTGTTATGTCAATACAAGCTGAAGAACGAAGATAAGTCATTATCATTGTCATGCATTGAATTGAAATGCATCAACCCACATCAAATCATGCCAAGAATCATATACATCATAACTTTGAATCTTCATCATAATACCATTGATGCAGATATGTATGTATGATGAGGGAAATGCTTGAAATATGACCATTTATGTGTTTTCTTATAGGGGACCCCACCTATTAATATTATATCATAATTTTTATATATTCCTTGCAATCATTTGCAGGATTTTATAATAGTTGACGAGATTTCGAGTGAACATCTGGTAACTCCACAAGGTAGTCAATTTTATAATTGGCTAGAATTCATAATTTATAGTTTTTCTTTGAAACTTGAAATTAAATTTGCTGATCATTTCTTCTTCTAATATATTTTAATCAAATTATTTGGATATGCTCTTGAATAAACACTCATGGAGGGTAGAATGGGAAAGAAGAAAAACATAACAAGCTTTTATCATCAAGTCTCAATAAGACTATCTGGTAGGTTTGAAAAATACTACATAAGTAATGTTGCAGACACAAGATAATTCATTCATCTCCGTTGTTTTCATATTTTTTCAAAAACAAATTAATGGGCATTTTACAATCTAATGTTCATACAAACAACTTGATCAATCCATCTTTGGCCCAAATATCAAAATCATAAATAAAGAAGAGAAAAATCAAAATGGAAATTAGAATAATAAAAAGAAACAAAACTATATGAATCAAAAATCAAATAATGTACATGAAACACTGAAGGTGATAAAAAATAATCCAGGTTCAACATAATGTTTCAAATGTGAACCATTAGTCGTGTAGGAAAACAATCGCCCATCTGTGTCTTTTAATAAATATGAGTTATTCCCAACAACATAGGCAATTATATAAGGACCAAACCACAATTTTTGAAATTTTGTATTCTTACCTTTATCAACATGAGAAAAATCCAAAAGTAAAACCTTTTCATCAGCTGCAAAAGTAGTTGATTTTTTCATTTTATCAAAATATATATTTCTTGACAAACTACTGCCTCTTTTTAAGATTTTCAAGAGCAAAACTCCTTTGTTCTTCTAGAGCCAACTAAGTATGAATACTCTAAGGGATATATGTAGAGTTCAACTCTTTTGCCTGTAATTCTAATCTAAGGGAGGTTAACTCAAGTTCCACATGCATTATTGCTTCTTGGCCATATAATAATTGGAAATGAGTATGGCCAATAGTAGTTTTGGTAGTGATGTAGTCTTCCCATAATGCATAAGTGAGTAAAGTATGCCACTGACGAGATTTATCATTTATGATCTTCTCAAGGATTTTGACCAAATTTTTATTTGTTGATTCAACTTGCCCATTCCCTATATGAAGTGAAGTGCTTCACCCTAAATTTGTTAAGGAATTGGGTTGATTTACTAGATATAAATGTTGGGACATTATCAGAATTTCTCTTGACCGAAAGATGTGCAAGATTTCCTGACAGATGTGTTTGTGAAAGCAAAAATTTAACAACATACAAAGGGAATTTTACCCGAGTGTGCTTGCTTAAGATAAAATGGCGAAACTTTTCAGTAGATTTTACAAGAGCATAAGTATGTTTTTTCAATCAAAGTGTATTTAACTTCATCATCTAATAAGCTCTGACTCATGTAAGCTATTGGATGGTCATTATTTTGATCATCCTTCTAATGAAGAATAAAAGATATTGCTTCTTCAGTGGCATTTGTGTAGATAATGAAATCTTTCTCAAAATTTGGTTTTTCCAAAATAGGGGCAGAACTGTTGCTTTCTTGATTTCTATAAAAGCCTTTTCAGTGTCATCATTCCAAGAAAATGATCGATCTTTCTTTAACATGTTATGAATAGGCTTGACCATTCTAGAAAAATTGAGAATGAATATTCTAACAAAATTGATTTTACCCATAAAGCTTGAATTTTTTTTTCCGAAGATGGGGCTTGAAGATTTTGGATTGCAATAACCCTCTTTGGATCAATACCGATTCCTGAATCAAAAACAATATGACCAAGAAGCTTAGTAATCTGTAGTGACACCAAAGACAAATTTCATAGGATTCAAGGACATTCCAAATTTTCTGCAACGAAGAAAAACTTTTCTTAGATGATCAAAGTGATCTTGTCGGTTTCTAGAATAGATAGTTAAACCATCAAGACCGATTTGGATAATTTTACTGATAAGATTGTCAAAGGCTATTTGCATAGCTCTTTGAAAAGTACCACATACATTTATTAAACAAAAGACATTATTTCATGAGCAAAGGTGTCCAACTGTGTGGTGAATGTGGTTTTATAAAATGTCATCCTTCTTGAATCAAATCCGATTATAATATGAAAATCCATCAAGAAGGGACATTATTTGTGATCCTAGTACTTGCTGTAAAATGAGTTCCATGTTAGGAAGAAGAAAATTCTCTTTCACACTTTCCCTATTTAATGCATGGGAATCAACACATAATCTTATATCACCATTCTTCTTTCGTATAGTTACAAGGTTAGATACCCATTTATAATACTTTATAGGAAAAATAATATGGGAATTAATAAGCTTTTCAACTTCCTTTCTAATAGTAGTTTCTAAGGTAGGATTAAAAGGCCTTTGTCTTTTCCTTACTAGTTTTTCTTCTTCCTTGATGATAATAGCATGATGAATAACGTTAGGATCAAAACCATGTAGATACTAATATGAACAAACAAAGACATATTTGAATTCATAGAAAAGTTCCATGAATTTCTATTTTTCTTTCTCTGAACACCGAGCTCCAATATTTAAAGTATTTGGGTCTTCTTAAGTCCCAATGTTAACCGAAATGGTACTTCCAATTTTTCTTTTTGACTCCTCCTTTTTATTTTTGTTTCCAACATCATTAGATGAGAATGATTTCTCTAGAGGAGTCAATCCTTTAGGAAACTCATTATCTTCTAGAGATACAATTTCCTTTTGTTTTAATGGCTCATTCCGCAGAAAAGCACATATACTTTCATCATTGGGAAAAAAATGTAATGATTATACATTATTAGAAAAGTGAGGAAGATATAAAGACAAATGTACAATCAAGACTCTAAGAAAGTAATTTCCTTGTAGGGATAGCTGCAAAAAAATCAAGCCTATCAACCATAGAATTCAAGTTTCTCCCGATACGAGTGATGTTAAAAGATAAAACATTGGAGATTAAATACCATACTACATGTGTATACCTTTTAAGAAACTCGTTTGAGGGAGTATAAATTATTTTAATTAGATTTATAACAAGTCTCAAATCCCCAAAAACTATAAGATGATAACAACCAAGATTGAAAGCATTTTAATTCCAAGAATCAAGGCTTCAAATTCTGTAACATTATTAGTACATGCAAATTCTAGTCTGTAAGAAAAATTATCAATATTTCCTACAGGTGAATATAGTACTATTCCATCTCCATTACCCTCACTCATGCATGCACCATCAAAATGCATGTGCCACATTCCATCTTCGGGATCTGGAGATGATGAAACAAAATCATTATCTTCTTCTAGAAAAATAGAGTATACACCCATGTCTTCCTTGATATAATTTACATAAGGTTATGGAATACTTTCTATGTAAGGATAGATTCATCCTTCACGAAGCACAATGATATTATTTCCATTCTTGGGAAGGGACATGTGTGTCCCATCTAAATAAATATACCCACCAATCAATTTTTTCTAGTCTCTTCCCAAAATCATGGAATAGTTACTAACTACCATATCAATCACTTGAATATTACTAGTGGTTCTTATCTATGAGTGAGCACACAAAATTAAAATCACATCCTTGATTTCTCCTACATTGCCTTGCTACCAACTATTGTAATACAACGTTCTCTTTGTTGGGTATGTGTTATATTCTTTGCATGTGTGTGTGTGGGTGCGTCAGATGAGGGTTTTGGTATCTATGGAATACCTAAAAACATTGTATATATTGTATGGTGAATGGTGAAATTAATACATTGAAGCATTGAAAGGTTTTCTCCCGGTTAAGGGTTTCCGGTATAAATCTCTGTGTACTATGTGTATGAGCCATTGATTAATTTATGTTTTTCTTAAGAATCTATATGCTTTGCTTTACTTCACAGGTTTAAAACTTACATGTGGTATCAGAGCTCATTTTTGGCTTTAGAGGGACGCCTTTGTTGCTGAGGGTTTGGATCGGTCTTGATAGATCAAGTTTATATTGGGTATGTGATAAACCTGGGTTTAGTGGGAGCTTTTGTAGTGGTGATTCGAGTGTAGAAAGAGGAATTGCGAGCTCTTCTAGAATCGAGATAGAGAAGTTCAACGGTAAAAACTTTGAGCTATGGAAGATCAAGATGGAGGACCTTCTTGTAGAAAAAGAACAATGGATCACTGTCGATCCTGGTACACAACGTACTGGTACACAACCTACTGGTACACAGTCAACTGGTACACAAACTACTAGTACACCACCTACTGGTATGTCGAAGGAAGATTGGGAGAAATTGGACAGAAGATCAAGGAGTACTATTCAACTCTACCTGACAGATTTGACGTTGTTGAATGTCTCTGGAGAATCTACAGCCAAGGAATTATGGGACAAGTTAGGGAATTTGTATCAATCAAAGTCCCTGGTAAACAAGTTGTTTCTTCGAAAGAAGTTGTATCATCTTAGGATGGAAGATGGAGATTCTGTGACAAAACATCTAAATTCCTTTAATACTATGGTAAGTCAACTTGTCTCTGTTAATATTATGATTGCAAAACAAGATAAGTGTATTACTTTGTTATGTTCGTTGCCAGACTCTTGGGATAATCTGGTTGTAGCAATTGGTAGTACCACTCAATCTACATTGAAGTATGAGGATGTAGTTGCATCCTTGTTATCTTAAGAGATGAGGCATAAAATCATGGATGGTCATAGCACAAATGATTTATTTGTAAGAGGTCATACCCAAGACAAAAATCCTGGTAAGTCTTCGAAGGGGGGGAGATCTAAATCTACAGGTAGATCTAAGTATCCAGGAAAATATTTGAGGAAATGCTAGAAGTGTGGTAAAAAAGGGCATTATAAGAAAGATTGCAAGTCTAAGAAGGTTGATAAACCAAAGGGATCTGATAGTACCTCTTCCACAGAGGCAAAAACCTCCATTGAAGAAGGAGGTGATGTTTACCTAGCATCTACAGGTACACATGTAGGCCGTGATGTATGGTTGATCGACTCAGGTGTGTCATACCATATGACTCCTCATAAGGAGTGGTTCTATGAATATGAAAAATATGATGGTGGTGATGTATTCCTAGGAGATGACTCGACAACCAAAATCATGGGACGTGGAAGGGTTAAGTTGTTTCTAAAATATGGAAGGATTAGAACTCTCCCTGTGGTTCTGCACATTCCAAAACTAGCCAGGAGCCTAATATCTGTAAGCAAGTTGGATGATGCAAGAGTGGATACTGTATTGGGAAAGGGCACTTGCAAGATGGTATGAGGAGCAATGGTGTTGATGAGGGGAGTTTGGTGTGGAAATATATACAAGTTGTTGGGAAGAACTTACACTAATGAGTGTAACAATTATGTTTTCCCTGACCAGACAAATAAAGAAGACAAGACCAATACTATCCCTAGAAAGAGGACCATGCTGTGGCATCAAAGACCGGGGCATATTCGAGAAAAGGGCCTTCAAACACTACATGGTAAAGGTATGGTTGAAGGCATGTCTAATTGCACTCTAGATTTTGATTTCTGTGAACATTTCATATATGGTAAACAAAATCGAGTAATATTCCCATGTAGTGCTACAAGAGCAAAGGGGATCTTAGAGTTGATACACAATGATGTGTTTGTACCTGTGCCTGTTCCATCACTAGGTAAATCTGTGTATTATGTTTCATTCATTGATGATTTCTCAAGGAAAACATGGATTTATTTTCTTAGAAATAAATCTGAGGTATTTGATAAATTTAAAGAGTTTAAGGCTGTGGTATAAAATCAGACAAAAAAGAAAATAAAGGTATTGAGGAAAAATAATGGTGGAGAATTTCGTGGAAATGAATTCGAAGATTTCTCTAAGAAGTGTGGTATAGCAAGGCATAAGACTACTCCATAAACACCTCAGCAGAATGGAGTTACAGAAAGGATGAAAAAGACACCGAGGGAAAAATCAAGGAGCATGCTCGGCGGTGCCGAGTTAGGACATGACTTATGGGCAGAGGCAGTGGGTACAACATGTTACCTAGTCAATCGATCACCCTCATCAATGTTGGATTATAAAACTCCACATGAGGTATGGACTGGTAAGAAACCCTCTCTTGAACATCTTAGAGTGTTTGGTTGTGATGCTTATGTACATGTTCCAAAGGAAAATAGGAGTAAGTTGGATAAAAAAAGATGAAAAGTGTATCTTTATTGGTTATAAAGATGGTGTGAAAGGTTATAATCTTTGGAACCTAGAAACCAAGAAGATTGTTTACAGTTGATATGTTGTTCCCAGAGAGGTAAAATATGTTTCCAAACATGAATTACTACCAAGGCTAGAAGAACCTGATAAAATACAGTTGGATTTGGATGATGAAAAATCTGAATCATCTGAAGAAGATGAAGTAGAAGAAGAAGAACCTCATACCCTAGTATTGAGGAGATCAATGAGGGAAAGAATGCAACCAAAAAGGTATATTCCACCTGATTTCCATTCCAATTTTTCTTTATCTATTACTGATGATGATCCCAGAACTGTCAGGGAAGCAGTGAATTCAGAGGATAGTAAACTCTGGAAGAAGGCCATGGTTGAAGAAATGGATGCCTTGGATAAGAATGAGGCATGGGATATAGTTGAGTTGCCAGCTGGAAGAAAATATGTTGGTAGCAAATGGTTGTTTAAGAAGAGGTTTAATGCAGAAGGAAAAGTGGAGAAATATAAATCTCAGTTAGTAGCAAAAAGTTATTCCTAGGTAAAGGGAATTGACTTTGGTGGGATTTTTTC
Source organism: Picea engelmannii (assembly GCA_009831015.1). Lineage (NCBI taxonomy): Eukaryota > Viridiplantae > Streptophyta > Pinopsida > Pinales > Pinaceae > Picea > Picea engelmannii. The sequence goes on along the minus strand of ML813555.1, from coordinate 122,521 downwards.
TCATGTTGCTAAGTTAACTTCTATTAGTTTTATTTTATCTATTGTTGCTGCTTTTGATCTTGAAGTGGAACAGATGGATGTGAAGACAACATTCCTACATGGGGATCTGGAAGAAGAAATCTACATGAAGCAACCATAAGGATTTGTAGTGAAGGGAAAGAAAGAGCTGGTCTGTAAGCTAAAGAAGTCACTATATGGTCTGAAGCAATCACCTAGGATGTGGTACCAGAAGTTTGACACATACATCCTTGGATTGGAATTTGTGAGAAGTAGGGCTGATCACTGTGTATATTCCAAGCAGGTTGGTAATCACTTCATTTATGTAGCATTGTATGTTGATGATATGTTGCTGGTAGGAAATAACATGGATGTTATCAAGGAGGTGAAATCACAACTATCCTCCAAATTTGACATGAAGGATCTCAGTGCCGCTAACTTCATTTTGGGAATAGAGATTAAAAGAGATCGTGAAAACAAGAAACTATGGTTGAATCAGAGAAAATATGTTGATATGATATTGCAGAGGTTTAATATGCATGGAATTAAACTGGTCAAGGTTCCTATTCCTATATGTGTAAAGTTATCTGCAGATCATTGTCCCAATACACATGAAGAAGAAGAGGACATGCCCCATGTTCCGTATGCCAGTGTAATTGGCAATTTGATGTATGCAATGGTATGTACTAGACCAAAAATTGCACATGCAATGGGAGTTTTGAGCAGGTATATGTCAAAACCAACGAAGGAGCATTGGACAACAGTAAAGAGGGTATTCAGGTATCTTCTTGGCACTACCAGTTATGGATTGTGCTACCAAGGAAGACCATGATTGGACAGAGTGGTGGACATACATGGATTTGTTGATGCAGACTGGGTTGGATATTTGGATCGTAGAATATCTACAAGTGGGTATGTGTTTAACCTATTTGGAGGAGAAATCAGTTGGATGAGCAAAAGACAGGCTGTAGTGGCACTCTAAACTACAGAAGCTGAATACATGGCAGTCACTCATGCAAGCAAGGAAGCAGTATGGATACAAAGATTGTGTTAAGTTATTGGGTTGGTACAACAAGCAGTAAGATTATATTGTGTCAGTCAGAGTGCAATCTTCCTGGAAAAGAACCCAACTTATCATTCAAAGACAAAGCATATTGATGTTCAGTATCACTTTGTGAGAGACATGGTTGAAGAAAAGAAGGTGTTGCTGGAAAAGGTTGACACTTTGAAGAATGTTGTAGATTCATTGACAAAGTCAATGAGCACATAAAATTTCTCTCGATGTAGATTAAAAATGGGCATTGCTTCCCTGTATTGTTGACTATATAATCATGTGGACCCCTGGATGCAAAGAAAACAACAAGTGGGAGAATGTTGGGTACGTGTTATATTCTTTGCATGTGTGTGTGTGGGCGCGTCGGATCCGACAATTGCATCTGACGATACCTCTAGTAGTGCTCTTTGTGTCGTGTGCGTAGGGTGCTTCCTAGGGGGTCTCAGGGGGGGCCAGGTATATCCCCCCCGTGGTTACGTGCAGCATTCGGCTCCGGGGCAGTGCCCCGATTTTGTTTTTAGGGCGTTTTTGCTATTTTAGCATATTTTTCTATTTTTAGTGGTTTTTTAAATTAATCCCGAATTAAGGGATTAGGGTTTTGGTATCTACGGAATACCTAAAAAATTGTATATACATTGTATGGTGAATGGTGAAATTAATACAATGAAGTGTTGACAAGTTTTCTCTCAGTTAAGGGTTTCTGGTATAAATCTCTGTGTACTATGTGTATGAGCCATTGATTAATTTCTGTTTTGCTTAAGAATCTATATGCATTGCTTTACTTCACATGTTTAAAACTTACACTCTTTGAATCTTGATTTGTACATGAAATACCCAACTCTTCCATTATGATATTAGACATGACATTAGGACCCAATATGCCATCAATTAAGTAACAATGTGCAATTTTTTTCCATAATCTTTATAGAAATATATAATTTTATTTTTTACATAATTCCCAGGGTTATATACACCGAATTTATTTATGTACATGCCTTCTTCATTCTGTTCTTTAGTTAAACTGGAAATAATGGATGTCTTACCTTCCATGAAATCCTTTAGATGCCTTTGTTTTCTAAGGATAGTGACCATATCCAATAAAGATGCATCTACTTTGATAGTAGCCAATTGTTTCAAGATATTTTACTTAGATGAAGAAGATGAGGTAGAAACCTCTTGAATTTGGGTACCCTTTGTAACTCAAGGATTAATCTGTTGATAAGATGAACTAGGATCAAAATTAGACTTAGGAGGACCTCCTTTTCCCTTGTTTACATAATATTTATTTCGAGTGTCAACCATAAAGACATCCTCTTCTTGAGAACAATCGAAACAATTTTGTATTAGTTCTTTTTTTAATGATACGGTCGCTTGCGCTCTTCTTGATTTTGCAGGTAGTTTCATCATGATTCTCTTCACAAAAGTTACACTAGGTTCTTGAAAGGATAGCCTTAGGCTAACAATTATTAGTTTGATTCCTAAAAGCGGGTTGGGAAGAATTTTCATCTAGAGAAAAGGATGAAGTCACCCCTTTTATCTCAAAAGAAATTATCCGATTGCTCATATCTTGAACCAGTTGTAACACAGTTGATATATCATTTTTTTTTACAAAGTCATCAATAGGAATCCCTGTTCTTGCCAAATGTTCCTCAAATTCTAAACAAGTCTGTAATGAAGATCCTATATTGTTAGAATTCTTTTCCTCCATCCTATGAAGATAGGTAGAAGAAAAAATGTTGTAGTAATGCATTAATGCTGCATGATTATGAGGTCTAATGATTTATGGAATCTGATTGTATAATTTGGTGAAATGTAAATTGAAAGATTCAATAGTTTCACCTTTGTTATAGAAAATATTGTTGTAATATCTAAGCAAATATGTTGGACTTTGAGGTTGTCCATAAGTTGATTTGAACCAATACGATAATTTATCCCAAGTTGTGAATATCTTGAGCAATAATTCAAAAAAATCATCCGTAGCCTTTCCTTCCAAAGAATTGACAAAAATTCTCATACATGTTTCATTTTCATTTGCTCCAATATTATGGCATGCATTTGAAAAAACAATAAGATGTTCATTAACTGAAATAGTGCCATTACCAGGAAATTTAGACAAATGATATTTGAATTTTGGAAGAGGTGTAGTTGCTAGAACCAAATCTAGAGGAGAAGACACATGCCATGGAGTAACATTTTCATCCTCCTCAAATTTAAATAAACCATATTGTTTGATGAATTTAGAAGGATTTGTAGTTGAAACGACATGATTGTAGTGACTATACATGATTCCGATCAAAGAAGAAGCTCTGTATTGTGAAGAAGTGGATCCACCTGAGCTAATGGAACCACCAGAAGAAGTCATTGTGGGTTTCCTGGGAGGAAAGTATATTTAAATACTTTTTACTTCAGATGAAGAATCTAAAAAGCACATTCTATGCCTTGGATGGATATTCTCTAAGACTTCCTTTTTCCTTCCTATTTGAAAGAAAGGATCGAATTCAGGAGATTGACCTCTTAACCGTCTTGACAAATGAGATTGGGTGGTCATAAAAAAACAATTTATTGACAAGGCCTATTTTGAGATTTCCTTTGAAAGTCTTCTCTTGGATATTTTATTTCCATATTGTAGGTTATAGTCTCCCAAGAACGTTTAAGTTCTTCATGGGTATGGGAAATATCAAGGATAAAATAAAAAAGACACGATGCAATACTTCTTTGATCAAGAAATCTTGAATTAGGTTGTTGTCGGGTAGGCAAAGTCATTATTAAAAAATAATACAAACATAAAATAAAGAAAAGAATTAGGGAGCAAGAGATATTTTTCCTAGTATGGTCGCCAAATAAATGTCGAGGTGAGCCAAGTCACAGTGTTCATCGAACCTAAACCTTGAGGTTCAGAATTCAACGAACCCTCAAAAAATTCTTTAAGGTTTGATTAGTTTTTTTTTTCCACGAAAAAAAGCATAATTTATTCATCCGAAGAGAACCAAATTACATTTTGTAGGTGTCTTAAGCACGACCCAATAATGGGTAGAGATATCCCAAAGGGACACAAAATTTGGCTGGTAAGCCACACATAAAAAATAAAATAGGATATAGGGAGAAAAAACCCCAAAGAGACCAAAAATCTAGGAACAAGAAGTCCCACGACATAAATAAATCTAGAAAAAGAAATCCCAACAAAATCCTAGTGGCTGAAAGGACCAAGTCAGAGAGGTATGAAAAACCTCACAACGATAGAACTGGATAGTAGCAACATCGAAGTAGACCACGACCAACAGAGGAATAGAAACTACATGCCATCTCAAAGGACCTCAAAGTGCCACATGCAACACCACACTCTCAAAATTCTATGCACAACAACGCACGTCCAAGGATATGACCTCAAACCTCTGGCACAACCCCCATCAGATAGGAGGCAAACCATCGACTTCCACCAAAAGGAGTCGGAACTGAGCATACATCAAACCATGAAAAACCAAAGAAACCAAAGAGAGGAACCACAACACCAGGAGAAAAAACAAAGCGAAAGATCCAAACACCAAGACCCAAACCCAGATCTGCGCACCCACCAAGAATGATCCGTCACAAGAAGATAAAACTACAGGAGGAAACCCCAAAAGACCCATGTCGAGAGAAGGTTGAAAATAAATCCTCCAAAGAGAACCCAGAAGCAGGCTAGACTAGTTCTGAGTGACATACAATCCTATAAAGAATAAGAGAGGGTCCAAAAAATCCAAACCCTGGCCGAAAAAATATGAAACTCGGCATTCAAACTTTGAAACCAGGAACAAGAAGCCCATGGTATGCATCAGACCCGAAAAACAGACTCAAAACTAGAGAGGGAGGTCGGATGGAGCCGCCACTAATGCCTGTTTGAAATCTTCACATAGATAAATCTAACGGAAAAGCAGAAGAACAGAGACGACCAGAAAAAGAAAAGGACACTGGCACCGGAAAAAGGCACCTCCTTCCAATAGCATACTCGATTTGGGTAAAAAAAGGTGGATCTGAGAAAAAAGAGAGTCGAGGGAAGATCTCAGCATCACCGAGAGAAACACACCAGTGACCAAAAATACCCGACCACCATAATAAGTCCGGCTCATCCAAAGAGGAGAGCCCAATCCACAACAACCAAAGAAAGAGATTCCTCGTAGAAAAATAACCCGAAGAAAGGCACCGCAATAAAAAATATTCCAGGGAAAAGAGGCTTCGAGGGTAAAGGTGGATTAGCAATCTCGAAACATACTCCACGTGTAAACTACAAGATAAGTAAAAAAACATGGGGTTTGTGGCTAGGAAATCCCTAGCCACAGACCCCCCTCCCAGATTTTAATTTTAAAGGAACATTATGTTAAAAACCGGTTTGATTAGGTTCGTTCAGGTTCGATTTACATTTGCATCTTGTTCCAGGTGTAGCAAAAAAAATGTCTTTTATCTGCGTGAATAAAGCCCACAATTTATGATCTTAGTGCCCCCATGAAACAAAGTCGAGATTATTTGATCAAAGGAGGCCAAGCAACATAGAAAAATTCTGAGGCGATCTCTGTTACAGGTTTAAATTCGTAGGCAAGTTAAATTGTGGATTGATTACAAATATGTGTTACGAGTATTAAAAATTACAAACAAAATCATGGACCCGGTTACAGATCTGTGTTAGGTTATAAAAAATCGCAAACAAAATAGTGGACCAGTTATAGATCTGGGTTACGGGTTAATATATAAATATATACATTGATGGGTTAATTGAGTTATGGGTTATATATATATATATATATTAAAATTTTGAATTATGTATATTGACAAGCCTAATGATGAACCTTATCTGAACCTCATCACTAAATTCGAGTTCGAATCGAACTTCATCGTTGTCGAACCTGAACACGAAACCAAACCATGCGACATAGGAGACGATGAATGGATATATCCTCACTAAAACATTTTCAAATATCACTACGCTAGGTGAGATAGGCGGGATTATCACCTTGTGCTTATGGCCTGATAAAAAAATATCAATCAACCCTCAAGAAATAAGCTCTTGGGCCTGATGCTATTATCAAATTTGTATGCTTTGCTGTAAAATAAAATTTAAAAATAGAAAAAGTGTCTATAAATGAAATTTATAAGAGTTGGGAAAATGAATACAAGATAACGCACATCTGAAAAATTACTACACAACAAGTCTCAAATTGAGAAGAAATCAAAAAATGATTTTATTCGTATATTTTCTGTGTTAGAACCAAGTTTCTCTTTACAAACCCCTGCGAGGGTTTGGACCAGAATTAGGATTAGAAGTCTAGGATGTAATTTTGAATCATACAAAGACAAATAGTGTCTAAAAGAAAAATACTAAGGTCGAAATAAACTAAATCAATCCAAGCTACAAGCACATCATAGCCTTGACTATGCAAAATAGCCTTAATCAAGATTGAAAATGAATAAAAAAATGTTAATCAAACTAAACAGACTATCACGATAAATGAATGACCTTCTGAAGCATGTCAAAATGATATGGTTTCCTGTCCTTTATTTTTCCACCTGTAGAATAACCTGCTATCAACAAGAGGAATTAACTCTCAAGAAACTCATAAATGAATGAAAGAATAATGATTCTCACTTGAGAAAAGAGAAAACCTTATCAGAAGTATATCTCTATTTTCTCATGTCCTCTTTGTCCTTGCTCTCTTCCTTTTATTCTTCAAAAATTAGTTCAAGTGGTTCAACTACATTTTGTTACTAAAGTTAAAATAACTTTAATTAAGATAGGAAAACTTAATTTA
>ML813555.1:103138-115027 GCA_009831015.1 Picea engelmannii | reverse complement strand
ATGAAGAGGAGGTCTAACTGGTGGCTAAGGTGGCTGGAATGCAGGGTGGCCAATGAGGTTCAAACAACTAGTTTGGACTAGCTGGTTGAACTCCTCAGAATTAACATCAAAATAGATGGATAACCTCATCCTTTTGTTTCTGCCTCTTTTCCCAAATGGATTAGGCATTCTTCCTCCGTTTCCTCTGTTTCCCATGTTATCCCCATTTTATGGATAACTAAGGAGATGATGTCTCAAGGCCCTTAGGTTGCAGATATGGAGTGTCGAGAGACTACATGATGAACAATACACTTTTCACAGATGGAAAACCCACTCACCACCACATATGGTCATAGGTTTACAAATGGCATCCACCACACCAGTTGGCTTCTGGAAGACAGTGGGCCTTTCTCCATGAGGTACAAGTCAGTATTATGGTGAGAATCATTTCAATACCTAATCCATTTGATTATGTTGTATCTTGGTTTTCTCTAGATTTCATGATATGTGCTTGGACATTATGCCTTTTTCCCTGCTTCACCTTGGTGGTTGCATTGTGCCCTAGTAAGTGGTCTTATTTGGGAATGGGTTTGCTGCTGGGAAATTCCTTGATTAGCCATCGTACCGCTCCCGACCATACTTACCATTTTCCATCATGACTCCCCTCTGTGTCATTATCTCTTGGGATTTTAGGGTGTATTGACCCAAAGAAGGGGTTGTCCCTCATTTTATGGGAAGAAGGGGATAAAGGCGCATAGGGGTTGGTGTTGGGTAAAAGATAAAAGTCATATATGAACCTTCCAAATGATTCACCCAGGGATCACCCAAGAAAGAAATAAAACACTTATCTTTGAAGAAAAGGGGATCCGTAATATAACAAAGAAATGCATGAAAGATAGATTAAAGGATAGGAGGTCTCATCACGAGCTGACCTATCACATCCATGGATGTCTAGTGGTATGACATTGTCATTATCTGGTCACCATGCCAGGGTAGTGGCTCTCAGTTGCATGGCTGAGAGAAAGGGGGTCTCATCACAAGCCAGCCTTATCATTTCCATTAGGCATTTGTGGGTGACATTTCCACCATCTGGTCACCACGCTAGGGAAATGACCTTCAATCTCTCCTTGTGCTAAACAAGAAAATATAAAGAAAGAAAGATAAAAGGAAAATAATGGGCTTGGAAAAAATTCATTGCGGACGAAGGTACCACACACCCTCTACAAAGGCACCCATGAATGAGACACTACGACCCCTAGTATGTCATGAGCCATATGCCCATTGAGTCTTGACCCCATCCACCTCATACACTTTACATGGCTTAGAGAGGGATCTCTTGGAGTCTCTCCTTGACCTAGGGAAATATCTACCCAATATGACACCTCATCAACCCTCCCATACTTAAGCTTGACAAGTCACATAGTGTATTTAAGTGGTTAATTGTTTGATATGGTAATCTTTGATGCACATGCTTAGATGGCTTGTTTATTGATTGGATCCACTTATCATGATATTATGACTTGAGATCCTTGGAGGGCATGTCCATTTGTTTTTGCAAGACCTAGTTGGTGGACAATTTTGGGAGAACAAGCCTTGCTTGGGCTTCCATGGGGATACAAGCCCACAAGTTGGATGCAAGGGGCCCACATGCCAGATGAGAGAGAGATGACTTGGACAACCTTGATGATGACTTGGATGACCTAACCCACCCATTGCATGCTAAACAATTTTCCCAGGAAGGGAAAAACGTCCCACTTTCTTGCATGACATCATGGTATTGGGGTTTGGGCTTGGTGGTGAGGTGCCACTCATTTACAATTGGACGTTCTAATGAGGAGAGGGTTTTCACCAAGAAAGGATCCTCTAGATGCTTGACACATGGCCTTGGGAGTCCCTTCCATCCTTCTCCAACTCCAACGACCTATTCAAAGTGGCAAAATGTCCCCTAAAGGGGTGACGTCATCCTTAATTAGGGTTTAATTTGTGAAAAAGATGAAATTTTAAGTGAATTGTTTAATATTATTGTGTTAAGGGGGAAAGATTAGGGTTGTTGACCCATAATATTGTGTTTTACTCCTTATTTTGTGGACAAGCCATGTTGGGCTAATTTTTGTATAAATAGAGATCATAAGATCTCATTTTGAATCATAAATTTCCTCTCACAAGAGGTATTGGTCTTAAAATTTCACCCCTCTTATCTATTTATCTCTTGTGCACTTGTGTGTGGCTGACATTTTGAATGGTTAATGGAAGAAGTGATAAGCTAGCCTTGGAAGGTTATTTTCTAGCTCTTGTGGTGGATTATCTTAGCATCTCTCTTGATTTTGGTATGGTTTTTACTCTCTTGCTATTATTTTATTGAATTCAAGTGTTGTTGTGATAGGATGTAGGTGGGAAGTATAAGGGCATACACCCCCACCATAGTCTTCACCATGTTTTCTTCATTTTTCATCTCATTGACAAGGGTTTGCTAAGAGAAGTATAAGGGCATACACCCTCTTAGATTAAACCCTAGCTTAGAGAAACTTGCCTTGGAAAGTAAAATGGTTTAAACCCCCAAGTAGGTAGATTCTCTAAGCTCCTTGAGACTCCATTAACCCAATAGTAAAGGCACTATTCATATTTTTATTGCATTGGGGATATAAATTATTGCATTGGGAAACATAATTTTGGACCTTTTGAAATTTCTCTCGCTTGAAGTTGTTTTATCTCATTGAGAGGAGTCATCCCCCACTAAGGCGTCACCTCTCTCCAAAAATTCCAATTGCTGTTACAACTTTTAACCTACAACAATTCGGGCAGCAAAAACCCTAGCTACTAACCCTCTCATAACTCCTAAACTAACCCTCGACTAGCTCTCTAACTTTGCTCACTTGTTCTACTAACCAGGGCGCGCCTTTGAGATAGTTATTGGCACCTTTGGACGATTAATTTTGCTGCTGTTAAATACTAATTGATACAGCCATAAGGCTGCAATTTTCTTCAGAAAAACACTTGTTATAATAGGCATCTAATGCACCTCTTTAAGTGCCATCTTCAACCTATAATCATTACTAAGTTTAATGCTTATTTACTTGACTAGTCTAGATATTTACATGCTGATTTTTAGATGTTTTACTTTCTTATATAAGCTGATATAAGCTGATATATACTTCTGTAAACTAGGGACAACAAGATTAACTTGTTGATCCAACTAACATATACTGTTGCAAGCTGTGTTTTCTTGTGTCTCGGGCATGTATATTCTTGTAAGAAACACTATACTTGTGGGGAGGCCTTTACTTGAATTACAAAGCATCTTTCCCTACCCTTCCTTCCATTCCTTCCATTTATATTTGACCTATAGGGTCTCCTTTTCCACTTTCTTCCATATCTGTCTCAATCCCCCTATGGTCACCGAGATCGCCTCCCTAGAGTGACCTAGTCACCCTTTAAGTGTGGGACCTACATCGAGGTGACATTGGGTGTAGGAATCCCATATTTATTGCACTTTTTCCTTGGTTGGGTCGGGATTTTTCCAATCTACAACTTGTGCCATAACATCCTCTATATTACCATAATGGTTGCTTTCTCGACTGAAGAAACTCATATAAATATCCATCAATGATCGAATTAGTATACACGAGTTACAATATGTTAATCATCAAATACATTTTTTCTTTAAATATAATTTAATAATGGCTTTGAACTCACCAATCAATCAAGCATTCCAAGGATATATGAAAGGGAATAAGGAAAACAAGGAAGAAATAAGAAACCGTGCTTTTCTCTGTTTGTTGTCCATAACATTCAAACTGTAAATTATTTACCAAATTGTCACTGATCTTATTGAATAATGGAAATGAATGTAAGTATAATTATAAATGACAAGGAGTAATGAAAAAGGGACCTGCAACTTATGAAAACTGTAATACATGACATGAATGCATGATAATGTTCACAATCTATTTCAATTAATTTTGTTCAAAGCTCATCCCACTTTCAATCTGAATGATAGTCATATCAACATGCTTTATAAACCATTGTCTACTATATTTTAGGCATGCCAAAATATCCTATGATTCATTCAAATCATAACAAACTGTTCATGTATCAAGACTATATACATCAATCTATCAACATATCGATTCTTTGAAAGTTTTTCTATTTATATAACAAGGGGAAAAAATCATGAAATCAAATGAAATATGTTTAGGGACTTTTTGGGAATAATTTATGGAAAATGATATACTATGAGAGGATTTGGTCCTATTTATTATAAATCAACATATCAAACTTCCACCTCTTTTACAAACATTTATTACATTTCACTTGATAGTTTGAGGTTGTATCATCAAACTTTGCCACTTATTTATTGTGAAAATTCCCATCTGATGCCAACCATCCTTGAATGCTTAGGAACAATATTTTTAACCAAAAATTTTAGATGAAAAACAAATTCTTACTGCATCTCTTGCTATGGTCTGCAAAGATATAAGTTCGAGCTTTAACATTTATGGTCAACTAATTATTAAAAATGATCTCCAATGATGAACTTGAGTTGAAAACAAATAGTCCTGAAGTTTTCCAATCTACTACGAATGGCAATTAAACCCAATTATATATTTGATTTAGACAGAAATAAAATTTGAACTATAGCCATCCAAGAGATACAACTATCTTTCCTTAAATAAAATCATCTTAAACACAAAATCTTTCCTAACTGTGAGCTCAAATATTTCAAGACAAGAAGGGATAGGGTTGATTTTATAAGTTCTACCAAACCGTACTTTGTTTCGCGATCCATTCTCATATAGCTTGGGCTAAAAAATTCAACCATATTTTTTGCAAAAAAAACCTAGAATCAAATAAAATTGTTGCTAGTTATGAGGTCGTGGGTTCAAAACCTAACTTCAAATCAACCAAGACAAAGAACTAGTCAAAGCTTATTCACCACTAGTCTCAAATGAACCAAATATATATATATATATATATATATATATATACACACACCCTAGGGTCACCGGGATTGCCTCCCTAGAGTGACCTAGTCACCCTTTAAGTGCGAGACCTACATCGAGGTGACATTGGGTGTAGGAATCCTGTAGTTATAAAACTTGTTCCTTGGTTGGGTCGGGATTTTCCCAACCTACAACTTGTGCCATAACATCCCCTATATTACCAGAATGATTTCTTTTTCGACTAAAATAACTCATATAAATATCCATCAATGATCAAATTAGTATACATGAGTTACAATATGTTAATCATCAAATACCTTTTTTCTTTAAAGATAATTTAATAATGGCTTTGAACTCACCAAGCAATCAAGCATTCCAAGGAGATATGAAAGGGAATAAGGAAAACAAGGAAGAAATAAAAAACCGTGCCTTTCTCTGTTTGCTGTCCATAACATTCAAACTGTAAATTATTTACCAAATTGTCACTGATATCATTGAATATGGGAAATGAATGTAAGTGGAATTATAAATGAAAAGGAGTAATGAAAAAAGGACCTGTAACTTATGGAAACTGTAATACATGACATGAATGCATGATAATGTTCACAATCTATTTCAATTAATTTTGTTCAAAACTCATCCCACTTTCAATCTGAATGATAGTTCATATCAACATGATTTATAAACCATTGTCTACTATCTTTTAGGCATGTCAAAATATCCTATGATTAATTCAAATCATAACAAACTTTTTATGTATCAAGACTATATACATCAATCTATCAACATATCGCTTCTTTGAAAGTTTTTTTATTTATATAACAAGGGGAAAAATCATGAAATCAAATGAAATATGTTTAGGGACTTTTTGGGAATAATTTCTAGAAAATGATATACTATGAGAGGATTTGGTCCTATTTATTATAAATCAACATATCAAACTTCCACCTCTTTTACAAACATTCATTACATTTCATTTGACAGTTTGAGCTTGTATCATCAAACTTTGCCACTTATTTATTGTGAAAATTCCCATATGATGTCAACCATCCTTGAATGCTCAAAAACAATATTTTTAACCAAATATTTTAGATGAAAAGCAAATTCTTATTGCAGCTCTTGATATGGTATGGAAATATATAAGTTCAAGCTTTGACATTTATGGTCAAAGAATTATTAAAAATGATCTTCAGTGATGAACTTGAGTTGAAAACAAATAGTCCCGAAGTTTTCCAATCTACTACGAATGGCAATTAGACCCAATTATATATTTGATTTAGATAGAAATAAAATTTGAACTATAGCCATCCAAGAGATACAACTATCTTTCCTTAAATAAAATCATCATAAACACAAAATCTTTCCTAACTGTGAGCTCAAATATTTCAAGACAAGAAAGGACAAGGTTTATTTTATAAGTTCTATCAAACCATACTTTGTTTATGATCCATTCTCATATAGCTCGGGCTCAGAAATTCAACCATATTTTTTGCAAAAAAAAAGCCTAGAATCAAATAAAATTGTTGCTAGTTATAAGGTTGTGGGTTCAAAACCCAACTTCAACTCAACCAAGACAAAGAACTAGTCAAAACTTATATATAACCTCAAATCCAAAATATAAACACAGGTTTGAAATCCAAAACAACCAAAATCAATCATAAATCCCAAGTAGCCACATACTGAAACAAATGAACTATAGAAATTTATATATCCATTCAAAAATATTTTTGGGTCGTGGGTTCAAAACCCATTTTTGACTCAACAAAGACAAAGCCCTCTAATGCTAGCTATAGTTTATCCATTTCAAAAATAAACCCAGGGTGGTATATATTATTTTTTGAACTCAGAGCTTAACACCACACTCTTATACAAAATAATAATATATCTCCAAATATGTTTTTCCCAATCAAAATATCATATAGTAGAAGAAAAACTACACGAACTTGAACCCATGTCACAGTTCCAATAAATATAAAATGGGTTTACCCCAACAACCATACCAATAATTTTAAAAATAAATGTAAAGTGAAATAATGCATGGAACGAAAAACAAATCGTCATAGAGTAGCCATTTCAATAATATAAACCCTTGAACCATTTATTCATTAAGAGTGAAAAAGCAGGGGAAAAGAGAAGCATACTTAGAAAATAGTCAAGAACCAAAGCCATTAATAAACTATTACTGTGAAAAATGCAAGCAAATGATGCTCAACAAATTGATATGTGCATACCTAAGCTTGAGCTCTTTTAATACCAACTTTGATGGGAGAAAACAGTTGCTGTAACTGCTAGTAGTAGAGTTCCCAAACCAGGATCGAGCTCTATCTCTTCCCAATTCCAACAAAATGAAATGACCAATGCCTAAGAAAAAATGGAGGGTGGTATACACAAGACTGTGGAATTAATTACAAGGTCCTTTCAAATTAATGCATGGCCAACCCATCACGTCAACCTCCAAACATAGCTCACACGGGTATGCCACTTATCAGTTCAAAATATTCACATGAGCCTCTAACATATACACCATATTCCATACGAGCCAATCACGGCTAATACCAAAATTCCATGTCATCACACAACCATTTGCTTAATATTCTCTTTATGTCATTTCCATCAAAACTTGTCACTTCTCAATAATTGCTAATAAAACCGGTAATCATGTGAATAGGCTAGGGGGTTTAGTCTATTTGCACTTTCAACCATATGCCATGTATACCATATTTTATATACTATGTAATAACCTAAGTCTTATGCTTTTCAAACATATGCGCCACTTCCATATTGCATATAAAAACCAAAATTTTCAATGTTTGTTTATAGATTCATTGTTTAAACTTAACATAACCTTATCCATCACCTTTAAATAGAAAACCATGTAAAGTGTACCCATAGCATAGCCTTTGTACATACCAAGAATTTATAACAATATTTGTGCACATGTTATGAGACTTTTCATATGTATATGGCTTATAGGCTATAAAACCATGCTTGGCCCCTCCTACCTTGTTCTTATGTGCATGTATGCAAAATGTATAGTTCACATGTCTTTGAGAGAACAAAGAATGATTCCAACTTCTTTGCATATGCCATCATATGAATACGGCAACAAAGTTCGCAAGTGTTCTATCAATACAAGTTGAAGAATGAAGATAAGTCATTATCACTGTCATGCATTGAATTGAAATGCATCAACCCACATCAAATCATGCCAAGAATACTAAACATCATAACTTTGAATCTTCATCATAATACCATTGATGCAAATATGTATGTATGGTGAGGGAAATGATTAAAATATGACCATTTATGTGTTTTCTTATAGGGGACCCCACCTATTAATATTATATCATAATTTATAGATAGGTCTTGCGATCATTTGCAAGATTTTATAATAGGTGATGATATTTTGAGTCAACATATGGGACCCACTCATTTCACAACCAATGGAAGAGACATGTGGAGGCCTGCCATTGGGTACTCATCAAGGAAGGGAAGCAAATTAGAGTTTACCAAGTGGAAACTGGGTATAGGTGGGACCCACTAAATAGTGGAAGGCTAATCCGAAAATCAACGGATTCAGGTTTATTCAAAAAAAATACTTTATGGGAAAGATTGATCTCAGATGGGTGGATATCCAAAGGAATTAAGTATTTTGGATGGGTGTATATCCAAAGGAATCGAGGATCTTAGATGGAGTGGAACATGCTAGTGGAACTATGAATCCGGGTAGTAGAAATATGGGTTTCTATTTAAAATAAACTTATTAGAAATTTCATATCCTAGATAGAGAGGAACCATGCAGGTAGAACCAGGATATTCGTAAATCTGAATATTATGATAAATATGTTTTTTTCAAAAGTCTGGATTCCGTATGGCGGATATCCAGGGAATTTTAAAATTTCGGATGGGAAAATATCTAAAGGATTGGAAATCCCTGATATCCGACTTTGTGTGCCTTTGGGTTGAGACCCATCTATGGAGAGAAGGGAGGATCCATGTCAACCAACATGTGTGAGATATGTCCACATCGATGCCCCATGGATTGATGATGTTAGATGGTACAAGTGGAGCAAGTCCACATGGATGCCACGTGGATATGATGACACCATCATAAGTGTAAACGATGGAGATATTTAAAGGACCATAAATTCTGTCCATAGCTTAGTTTTGAGATAAGTTATAGTCGTTGGAAATATCTTGAGGAGAAAAATTCATTGTATTCTCATAATCAGAGTTAGAGTTATGGTTAAGAAATAAAAGTTTGGGAAGAATTTGTACATCCTTCCAGTCTAATGAGGATTATGGGGTTGGGTGTGTTACAAAATCCTTCGAAGTATCTAACATTTCCAACGTGCTCTCTATATGGTCTTCACTATATTCAACACCCAAGGCTGCTTTTCCTAGAACCAACTCTTCTTTCCAATGTGCGACGACATAAGGCATGACTGTGGATTCAATTGTTTTGTTAATCAAATTTACAACCGACATTCTTGACATCCTTCCCAACTTCCTTCATATTTTCATAGGCACACCACAATTATTGGTTTCATCTAATAACATAAGACAGTTCTCTTGGGGCATTGGAATTACTTTGGAAAACTTGAGAAAGTATTTCCATAGGATAATTGTATGATCATCCAATGGCTATCAAGTCTAAATTTCCAAACCAGTCCCCAACCTTCAAAAGTGTGGAATGAATGAATCCTATTGTTATCTTCACTATTGATATTACCTTGAACATGGACATGTTTCTATCAGGCTTACAATGAAGTGATGTAATGATCTATTCACTTACCAAGCCGTGGGGTGCATTAATGTCTACCAAGTTTTCCACTTTAACCCACTCACGATTTCATTCACAGAACAAAGACCATTCATGTCTTCACCTTGCAAAACACATTCATGACCTTCTACCATGAAATTTCCCAATTCTACTGTCAAGGCACCCATAACCTCCAACATTTTGTTTGAATTTTGTTGCACTTGGGATACTGCTCCCAAGGTTGTTGGCTTTTCCTTCAACATTGGTTTCACTTGGAATTATTCCAAATCTTCCAGCTTCTTCTTCAAAGTTCAATCCATTGAAAAATTATTTTGGTAACAAAGGAAACAAACAACATTCTTCCTCGTTGTAATATTTTTGTCACCTTGGGAATCCTCCTTTTTGAGTGATTCAAACTTAGGCAATGTCCAAGTATTTACTTGGTTTGTCAAAGCCTGCAAATTTTGAACCCAAGATTTATCCCATGTGCTAATTTTCACCAACATTACCACATGTGCTTGGTACATGTGACAAATATGTTGATCCCAATGTTTCAATTCTATGGACATGACTTCCATGAATCTTCCTCCATGCTTTCAATGTTGCAATCCAAAAATGAGTCAAACTTCTAGGCATATCTAAAAAGCCTGCCCAAGTCTCAAAGACTTGGTTCACCTTGTTGCGTCAAGATTGCAACTTAAACAAAAAAAAAAAAGAGAATTCACCAATATGTGCAGGCAAATTGTCTTCACTACTTGTTACACCAAGGCATTAAAATTTAAGTTTGCATTTTCCAATATTCAATCCACTCCACGGTTACTTGCCAAACTCATCCCAAAGATGGATACTTTGCTTCAAGTTCTCCCAAATGTGTTGAATGCTTGAACTGCTTTAAAATCAATTGTCACAGTAGTGATAGTGGTGAAGAGAACCAAAACTGTCACTAATTCAACTCTGATATCACCTATCACAAACCTATAGTATACTTGAATTTTTTGTTTACAAACTTGAGTTTCTCCCGACTCTGTTTCGGTACCTAAGGTTGTGTGGCACTGCTTTGCCTTGGCCAACTTGTGACTATTATAACCAGAGTATGCCTCTTCACTTAAGGTCTACCCATAAATTCACCTTAATCTATAAATTTTCGATGCAACCAAGTCCCACTCAACCAAGTTCATTCAACAATAGGAACACATCCAATCGTGGTATTTTACTTAGCCAATATGAACACTTATTCAACACAAGCAAAGCGAGGAAAAATAACATCTAAAAATCATAAAGAGTCCACAACACACATGTATGGGGGACACCTAAGGCAAGTGCCTTAACTTTATTATATGAATAATGTCACATATATACAACAAGGGATTTGCAATCGGCTACTTGCAACTCTATTATAGATGTACAAAGAATATAAAGAAAATAGCCTTATGCCTAATAGACTTGTACAATCCAAACCCTGAAGAAACTGTAGGCATGCCTCCTACATGTCCTATCTTTTTCTTCTTTTCACTAAGTTAGTACAATTCACCTTACTGTGCCTAACCTTGAACTTGGCACAACCACATAGCTCCTTTTACACTCTTGGTGAATGACTTTCCACTTATGCCTTAACACTTTTGAGGCATCCTCCTTTTATATGGGACTTGCTTCTCTTTAGTAACCTGTTCATCAATGGTTTGCCTAAGTTGGTCCAAATTTTCTAAAGTTATCTCAAGTTGACCCATGCAACTTATCTCAAGTTCTTCTAGTCCATCCATCCAACAATCCATCCATCCAAGTCATCCCAAGTCTACCTATTTTGTCTATCCAAATCATCCCATGTCCTCTCAGTCCATTCGTCCAACTCGTCCAAAACAGTTAGAGTCTACATGAATGCACCCAAATTGTCCAATTCCATCCAAATGCACCCAAACTGTCCAATTCCACACAACTGTGCCCAAACCATTTGAGTCCACCCAATTGCGCCCAAATTGTTTGAGTCCACCTGAATGCACCCAAGTACATTTGGTGGATGTAATCCCAACGAGTATGTTCCATAATTTCAATTCACGAATACTTGTGCCCGAAGGTACTTTTGGTCATTTTTCTCAACCCCCAAGTGTAGGCAACCCAAATCCATTAGTTTGTATATAGTCCAAGAACCTAATCCAATCAAAATTTCTATGCCAATCTTATTCGTCTGCGAAGTGCATGTTTATGGATGAT